>CAUYSK010115384.1:0-30973 GCA_963575035.1 Avahi laniger
ATATATCATACTTTTGCCTAAAGGTAAAGCTTAAAACATTTTATCATAAAGCATCAGTTGCTGATGAATATATGCATGTGTGTGTGTATATGTAAATATAAAATTATAATATAGTGGAGAGTTGGTAGTCTGTCTTTTTCCTTTCTAGAGCCAATAATTGTTCCTTGAACATTGTACGATGTACAGACATGTACTGCATATGGACACTTCAGTCAACAACAGACCACATCTATGAAAATGGTCCCATGAGATTGTAATACTGATCCTTACGTTTACCGCAGCACTATTCACAATAACCAAAATATGTAATCAACCTAAGCATCCATCAACAGACGAATGGTTAAAGAAAATGTGGTACATATGCACAATAGAATACTATTCAGCAATAAAAAAGAATGAGATATCTTTTGTGGCAATGTGGATGGAACTGGAGGTCATTATGTTAAGTGAAGTAAGCCAGGCACAGAAAGACAAATACAGCATATTCTCACTCATATGCGGAAGCTAAAAGAGTGGCTCTTATGGAGGTAGAAAGAAGAATGATAGTTACCAGAGGCTGGGAAGGATGTGTGTTGGGGAAGGGAAAGGAAGAGAGGCTGGCTAATGGGTACAAAAATACAGTTAGATATAAGGAATAAATTCTAGTGCTTGATAGTGCAGTAGGGTGACTATACAGTTAACAATGATATATTGCACATCTCAAAATAGCTAGAAGAGAAGGTTTGAAATGTTCCCAGCACAAAGAAATGATAAATGTTTGAGGTTATCATAAATACCCTGACTTGGTCATTACAAATTGTATGCACATATCAAAATTTCACATGCACCTCATAAATACATACAAGTATTATGTATCAATAAAAATTATAATATATTTTATGGTACCTTTTCTATGTTTAGATATGTTAGCTACATAAATATCTACCATCGTGTCACAATTACTGACAGTATTCAATAAAGTAATATGCTGTACAGGTTTGTAGCTTAGAACCAACAAACTATACCATATAGCCCAGTGTAGTGAGCAACACCATCTAGGTTCGTATAAGTACACTTTATGATGTTTACACAACTACAAAATTGCCTAATGATGCATTTCTCAGAATGTATTACTGTCAGTAAGTGATGCATGGCTGTATTTAAGAGACAGTGTGGCACTGTACTAAAAGTCATCAATATTGGTGACACTAGACATCCAGCAGAATTGTAAGAATTCACTAGCTCTAGTAAGACACACCAACTGTCCAAACAACTATAGCATGTAAATGTCATACAAAGATGTCACTTCATTTATTCCAACTTTTTTGTAGTCAGTTCTCTGTTTAGTTTACTAATAAAAGCATATATATACACTTAATTTTAATTATAATACAGATGTTTGCTGTGCCTCAATGGGTTTCAGATGAATGGATTTATTCTTTAATAGCAATAAAGTGAATTCTTACCTGTTACTTAATAGCTTCTTTTCTGAGTTTTGAGCATTTTTTTGAATCAGAATTCAAACTTCCTATGAAAATAACAAAATGATAACACAGTGCAATTCAGAGTTGACCAAATGCCCTCGTATAGGGAAATGGACTGAGCCTTCCAATGGCCCTTTTCTAAAGTCCGCATCTTTGATTCTATCTATGGAAGCCAGGGACGGAGGCCATGTCAGAAGACTGCTAGCTAGTAGTTGTTTACTGGGGCTCAGGAAAGAATAGCATGCATCTGTTACTGAAAAGTAGAGCTGCTCTCAAAAGGGACTGCGCATATATCTTAGCCAAGAGAAGAAAAAGAGTGAGGACTGCAACTGGACAAATATTCTACAAGAAAATTTTAATGACTCCAAAATAATAGGACCGGCAAAACCAGGTAATGCTTACCATGTCCCAGGTATTTTTCTAAGAACTTTACATTTATTTACTCATTTAATGCTCATAAAAATCTTGTGAGGTTGGTGTTATTATTAACATTCTTATTTTACAAATGAGGAAATTGAGATCCAGAAGTTAAAATACACAGCTACCATAGCGGAGTCAGGATTCAAACTTGAGAAGTTTGTCTCTAGTATTTGTGTGCTTAACCATACAAAATATTGCTTTTCAGATACTATAAAAACAGAGAATACAGATATTTTCCATTTTTCAGTCTCTGTGCCAATTTGTCTTATATGTTACCTTATTTATGTCCTGACATGTAAGATAATATGATTGGACAATGCAGGTAGTATTATCATATTCACTTTGCAGATGTAGAAATGAAAGAACAGAGAGGTGAAGTTATATTCCTAAGGTTATAGGACTAGCAAATGCAGAGCATCAGTACAGATCTCTATATCCAAAAATGTTGAATCAGAATGTCTGGTGGTGGATCTTAGGAATTGGCATTTTATTATGCATTCTAAGAAATTTTTGCAGACACCAACATTTAAAAATTACTGCTGCAGGGGCCAAGATTTTTCTAATTTAGAATTAGTACTATCCCTGGTACCTTGCATTAGAATAGCAACGTTTACATGTATAGAGCACTTTTAATCAATTAGTTAATTAATTTAACAAACTTTCAGTGAATACCTGTCATCTGTCAAGTAGTCAGATAAACTCCTGAGCTAGAAAGTTGAACAAGAAATGGTCGTTGCTCTCAAGGTTATTAGAAAATAGTAGGAGAGGAAGACAGACACATATGTAATTATAATACAATATAATATAAAAAACATAATACAGATTTGATTAAAATGCCAGGTGATTAAATAAAAGGCAATACCTAATTCTTCTGGGAAGAGTCCAGGAAAATTCACAAAGGGGATCACGTTTCAGCTGGATCTTGAAGAATTTGTACAGAATTAGGAAGAAAAGAAAGGGCTTACCAGGGAGAGTGGAAATCAACTGTAAAAGTATGGGCGCATGAAAGAATGTAGAGAGTTCAAGTTGCTTTGGGATATTTAATGAGGACAGATGCATAGGTGTGTGTTTCAGAGTGGCAGAAGATGAAACTGAAGGTGGGGGTGGGAGAATGAAGCATATTTTGGGAGACCATATGTGCATTTTGTACTAGCCAGGAAACTTTCTGCTACAAATAATGGAAAGCACAACTGAAACTGGTGTAATGACTTTAGGTACTTATCTTTCACGAACTTGGAAATTCCATCCAAGTGTTGCTTGATTCCAAGGCTCAGCAATGTCACCAAGGTCCCAATTTCTGCCTCCTCACTCCCCTACCCAGTGTTTGCTTCACACTAAGACTGATTTTTCTTCTCGTATTCATACCCAACCACAATCAGTGCCACAACCTCTTAAACATTGAGAAATAAATACCTCTATCTTGGCAGGCCAGGTAAACATCTGAAAACTCATACATATTAGCTTGGTTATTCGACATTATATTAGTTATCTATTGCTGGATAACAAATAACCTCAAAACTTAGCAGCTTCAGACAATAAACATTTCTTATCTTACCTGGGTTCTGTGAGTCAGGGATTGTGAGTGGTTCAGATCAGAGGTTCTGGCTTGGAGCTTCTCATAAAGTTGAAATCACTATGTCACCATGTTGGATGGGGCTACAGACATGTGGAGATCTAATGGAATTGGAGAACCAGTTTCCAAGATGGTTCACACACATGGATGGTAAGTTGTTGCGGGCTGTTGACTGGGAGCCTCGTCTTTCCCTAAATCTTCTTGAGTGTCCTCTCAGTGTGAATGACGCAAAAGAGAACAAGGAAGAAGCCACAATTTCTTTTATTACCTGGCCTCTGAAGTCACATCCAGTGCAATATCCTATTGGTTACACAGATAACCAATTCAGCCCTATTCATTGAGGGAGGGGACAACACAGAGAACATGGAAACTAGGAGGCAAGAATCATTGGGGAAGGCCGGGCGTGATGGCTCACGACTGTAATCCTAGCACTATGGGAGGCCGAGGCGGGCGGATTGTTTGAGCTCAGGAGTTCGAGACCAGCCTGAGTAAGAGTGAGACCCCGTCTCAACCAAAAATAGAAAGAAATTAATCGGACAACTAAAAATGTATAGAAAAAATTAGCCGGGCATAGTGGTGCATGCCTGTAGTCCCAGCTACTTGGGAGGCTGAGGCAGGAGGATCACCTGAGCCCAGGAGTTTGAGGTTGCTGTGAGCTAGGCTGACGCCAGGGTACTCACTCTAGCCCGGCCAACAAAAGCGAGACTCTGTCTCAAGAAAAAAAAAAAAAAAAAGAATCATTGGGGGAACATCTTGGAGGCTTTATCATTTTCTGAATCTTCTTAAGTATTTAATTAAAGATATGTATGTACACGTGTCCTGGATTCCCACAGAGATGCTGTTCTAAAAAAGCAGCTTCAGCTACTATGAGACAAGTGGGAGGCACCTTGCAGAAAAACTGCTTTCCCAGTTTTTCTACTGACTCTCAGAGACTACCACTACCTGAAAATAAGAAAGAATAAGTAGGAAGGAATCACATTCTGGAAGATGTAATCTCAAGTACTAACAGGACTTAAAAAGGGACATTGTAAAAGGACTGCTCTGGTACTTGCTAGAAATGACAGTTTTCAATGTATTTTATAGCTCACTCGTTTAGAGAAAGATACGGCATACGTAGGAGCAGATTACAGATCAGCTAATGCGACTGCAGCGGACAGGTGCCGGCAACACTCTGTACACATCAGCCTATCCTTTTATTATGGAAATGTGTCAGTTATTCTTCTCAAGCTGAGGAATAAGTTCGCTAGGCTTTGATCCTAAATATGTTCTGTTCAGGAAACAAAGGCCTCCATAAAACAATATTAACAAGAGTTTCCCATGTCTTCACTCTAGGTTTGTGCTGTTTATACTTTGTAAATATGCTTCTTAGCTCTTAGAGTGGGAGTCTTGAAATAAAAGGCCAGAAACCTTTAAAATGATAAGAGCAATACATACTCTTCAAGAAAACTCAAGAAATCAAAAAGAAAAGAAAACCATTGCCAATATTTTGGTTTGTAACATGTTCGTCTTTGTTTTGACAAACGTGTATGGATGTTTGAATATCTAAAGGGCCTTATAATCTGCTTTCGCTTAGCTTATTTTAAATGCCTTCTTAAGTCTTGAAATATATTTTATGAAATTATTTTAATGACAACGTTGCACGATATCATGTGAATTTACCACAATTAATTTTACCAATTTTCTGATACTAGTTAGACATTTAGGCTCTTTCTAGGTTATCTACTATGATATATCAAAGCGTTATTGTGGATAAATCTCTGTACATGCTTCATTGTTTTTCTTTAGTTAATTCCTAAGATTTTTTGAAGGCTCTTGATATATATCCTTAAATATTTTTGACAATGATTTTTTAAATCAATTTTAGATCTATAAACAGCCATAGATGTGTCATATTATTATTTACAAATAACACCAATCTTACAACAGATAACTTTGTTTTCATTTTAATTTCTTTAATTATTAGTGAGGATAAATATTTTTCATATAGTTATGGTATATTTGCCTTTCTTCTTCCATTATTGCCTACTCACGTGCACATCCTTGGTTCTTTATCTATTGGGGTGTTAGTTACAATCTTTGTTCTTATTTACCGGAAAGAGCGCTTTTTATTAAAATACTAGATATTTTTGCCATTCATTCTGCAAGCATTTAAAAAAATTTTTATTTGCCTTTTATTTGTATTTAGGAATTATTTATTAAATTAAATTACATTGTCATAACATACTTATCTATATTTTGTACAATGATATTTTTGCCCTTGGTCACATGCATATTTAGTTTTCAACTACATCAGTTACATTTATCTACTTTTTTACATTTATCCACCTGGAATTTATTTTGGTGTATAATGTGAGTTGAGGACTTCTATATTTTTCCAAAAAGATAAATTTATGTAGAAAAATAAGTTTGTATAATCTTTTTTTTTGTAAATATTATAAGCATTTTGAACCACTAATCCTGTTTCTTTGGCTTCTTACTCTTTGCCCATTGTAAGCTTCGCTCTGTAACTTTATTTTAGAGAAATAACAGATGCAACCAAGATGTATATACAAGAATATCCTACATAACAGAATTTATTAATATCAAAAATTACAAGCAATCTAAATGTACAAAAATAACATTAAGTAAATGTTTAATTAAAAAATACAATAGAAAAATATGTAACTACTGAAATTAGGTATTTGATAATATTTAATTATTTTGAAAAAATGCTCAAGATATAACCTTAGGTGGAAACACCTGACTACAAAGGTATGTGTGCAGCATAATCTGTCTTCCATGGATTACGTTACATTCAAATTATATTTTATTTGAAATATGTTCTGTGATTTTTAGTTTTTCAACAGGACTATGAATAGCTATATCAAATTTAAAACAAAGTAATGATTTTTGAAAGATAAATATGAGATTATAAAATCAAAAGGAAATTATTTTTTCCCTTGAACATAATTTTGTAGAGATTAATTATGAACTTGTTTCCGATTTTGGATGGCCTCAAGTGTACATACCTAGGTTTACTCACCACAATTTGCAACCATGCATGAGTGTCTCATAATTATAATGACAGAGGCATTTATTGACTCATTAATATTTATGATAGAATATAGTCATTGGTAATTTAAGAAGTAATTCCTTGAAGCTCCTTCAAGCAACAACACAACAGAGGTTTTTACACTGAAAGCATATCAAAAAAATGGTAAAATCTGGTAGCATTAGAAAGTGGGAGGATAAGTCCAATGTTCAAACATACTCTACACGTGAATAAATCGTCTCTGATCTTTCAAGTCTGATTTGCTTTTCATGGAATAATTATTTTCTTCTGATGTTATTTCTAAATACTATTTCAATTGCTTGTCTCCTTTTATACTCAACATCATATACATTATGTAAAATAATTTATATATTTCCATTCAAATTAAATTTTCAGTCTTATATCTGTATGACACAAAGACTACACGTTTACTTACAAAGTAAATATTACTGAGTTAAACTTTAAAGATTTATGACTGTATCAAGAGCCAGCGTCAGGGGCAAGCAACCTGTGTGCTGACACACGGTCAAGCAGGGGACTGCAATTAGAAGAGCCCCATCCCTGGTTTAACGTTAAGTTCTTGCCTTCTTAACAATTTGAGTTTTGCATGAAACCCTGCAAATCATGCAGTAGATTCTGACAGTATTGGGTAGGGATTTTTTGGAGCCAGTAACAATACTATCAAAACTATAATTGAAACTGGCCTAAGCCAAAAACGGAAATATTGAGAGGGACGTACATCAGATGATTTCAGGGCAAGTGTAGCTCTGACTGAGACTACTGAGGGTGTGGGATCCGCGTGCATTCCCTTAGGGCCGGTTCTGTTCTCAGGCCCGTCGGTGCTCACCTTCAGGAACCAAGATGGCTGCCAGAACCTTCTGGGCTGCATGCTCCAGTGCTCTTTTCCAGGAAGGAAGACTCTCTCTTCTCCAAACCTTTGAATCAAAGTTCTGGACTTCATTCCGGTTGGTTTAATTGATTGAATCAACCTCTAAGCAATAACAGCCAATATAAGAGAAAAATCTCTGAGACAAAGAAACAAAGAAGATGAAGGTAATGATGCTGATTAGTGGAGACCTGAACCATAGAATGGCTCTAAAGATAGGGCGGGGCTGACTTCCCTGAAGCTGCCTCAGGGCACTCCTGCGAAGAAAAGAGGAAATGGATACTCGATGGAAAAAATTTGTTTTGATGACTTTACAGAGAAATTAGAAGTTTATTACAAAAACTGAAAAACATTGTCACTACTTTTATGAGGGAAAGCTATTGGAGAGGATGGAAAAGGGTATGTAAATCATTTCTGTGTAAGTTTGCCTTCTATTGTCTGCTATGTAGCCAAAATGTAAATCTTTCATGATTGATTGTCCAACATAATTTAATAAGCTAGAATGGAATAATTTTCCATACAAAAAAATACCATAAGCTCAATATGGCCTCTTAGCTGAGAACAAAAGATACTCTATTGAAAGAGGTTAGAATAAATATGTAGAAAACATTTGCTAGTGTGAAGGAAAGATGTTTAGGGATTTGGGGTATTTGTAACTTACCATGGTTGAAGGTATGTCAGATACTATTTATTTTAAACAAAACAATGAGGGGCCACAGTGCTGAAGCGTTCTTCCTCTCACAAACTAAAATTAGAGGCAGACTTTCTTCTTTCAATGAAACCAAAGGCTGTATCTTTGTAAGTCAGGCTAGCAGCATTATTCTAACTCTGCCCATTCTTATTAACTTTCCTTTCCAGTAACATTATTTAATTAACCACTAGGACAAAGCAAGTTAAATGCCGGATAGAAGAATGATCTTATGTCATTTCCAAAATATAGTCTGATCATTCTCATTGTACCTTATCATTGCCATTACCTGATTAGTCAATATTTGTCTATTTTTGGTCAGAACAATTCAAGGTTAAGAGATAATATCCCAAAGTAGAAAATAGTCACATCTTCTGGAAAATATAACTTTGATTTTGTTAAGGAGTGAAGCATATGCCTTTTTTTCAGTGTCAGTGTAGTCACCTTACAGTAACTTAAGAATACAAATTCAACAGTGTGACTGCTAATGCATAATAGAGAAAAGTATTCTTTTCCAGCCAAATGATCAAAGTGGGGAAAATGGAATTGATAGAAAGGTGAAAAGAGAGATGTTAATGACCTGTGTAACTTTATGTGGAAGAGCAACTGGGAGCTCTGGTAGTATATTTCTCTGCCTTAAATGAGTGAAAGGACACTCTAGAAGGGAGGAAATTATTCCTCCTACGTGCATAGTGGAGATGAACTGAAAAGCTTAATTTTCCCCTTTCAATGTCATTAATATGAACAAATATACCCCGATCTTTCTTATACTTTGTGCTTTCTTCATTTGAACCACATTCAGTTGAAGCAAATACTTTCTTTAGAGAAGATGTCAGTCCCGAACTTTAATCATGTTTTGAATCATTTCAAAATTAAAGCCCTGAGTTGAGCAGCAGATGTTTTGGAGTTTGGGATCCATAGTATAGGAAGCAAAGAATGTTTGGCTACCAGGCAAGACCAAAGTGAAATTGCACTGGAAAGGAGAACTTCATTCGTTTATTCCTTGGTTATTCATTCAACAGATCTTATAGGACACGTGCCATGTGCCGGGAATTGTGCTAAGACACAAGCAAGGGGTTCCTTCCCTAAGGAATTTTCAGTTTAGAAGAAGGAAACAGACATGCAAACAAGTGCAAAAACAAATTATAGATGAAATTAATGTAGATTTTAGTAGAAAACAAAAGAGAAATTGCTCATTTACATTTGGAGATAACAACATTTTCACAGGAAGTTGGCATGACTTTATTTTTTAGGATGGTGTCAAGTAATTAGGAGTTTGAAAGAAAGACATTTGTGTTTCCCCTCTCAGAGGTTCTCTTCCCCTCTCATCACTATTAAGCAACTACTGTGTTAGTGTCAGACACAGAAAGAAAAGGCCTCAGTAAAAGTTATTCACATATCTCCCAAAAATTTACTTTTACTACCTAGCGCAACACAAGGTAAAGAGGTGAATTTTGGATGAATGAACAAATGAATGAGTAAATGGAATGCCTTTGCTTTCAAGGAGCTCAGAGTCTCTTTAAAAAGTATGAATCAGATTTTGTAAGATTACTGGAAAAGTAGAACTAACTGTAACAGTTGAGGGGAGGGATTCACAGAAAGACATGAGTCTTACAGAATGAGCAGGAGTTTATTATGCGGAGGAGTGAAGGACTATTTCAGGCAAAGGTAATCATTGGATAGAGTCACGGAGGCAAGAGAGGATGACTTGACACGTTGGAGGTTGCTGCAGCGAAGGTTTAAGTGTTCACGAGGGGAGGGAGCTTGGTGATGTGGTTGATTAAGTTGAGAGAGAGGAGAGATTTGTTTGTATGCAATACCAAGAATGAAATGAAGACCCAAACAAAGTTTTTAAAGGAAGGAATGTCCTCTGAATTTTTATGGCTGTCATTTGTCATGCGCCAACTCTGTACCCTTGAACACTCTGCTTCTTCATTTACGTGCTTTATCTCATTCATTTCCTCCAAAACAAGCCATGGGAATAATTCTATTATCTCCATTTCACTAAGGGTAAACTAAAGATTGGAGAATATAATAAATTCCCAAATGTCACTCAACTTGTAAGACTCAGTGGAACACAAATCAGCAAAAAGTGACATTTGCCGATGTGAGCATTCCCACGTCTGTGGGCAGGCCAGTGGAGGCAGATATGTTATTGATCAAGCTTATATTTTCTTCTCCTGCACACTGCCTTTATTACTGTCATTCCTGTTTCAGCATGGGCTTTTCTTTTCTGACAGTTTATAGTATACGTTCAACCTGAAACCTCTCCTTACTGCCTGAGGCCACAGCTCAAACGGCTTCATTAAGTTTTAAGCAACTAGATGCAATGCTTCTCTGCACAGAGAATAGGCATTTTCATCTACACTTTAATTTTGTTTTGTCATCTGGTAGGCTCTTGAACACCATCTTTTACTGGGGCCATTCAATGCCCATTTGTCAGTGTGATAAAGCATCCCTAGTGTTTTCCACCCAATCTCTTACTGCTTAAAGACCAGACAGCTCCAGCTATACATGAGAAGACAAGAGTGGTTCACTGATTTTTAAATTAATGTGTCTTCACAATGGCAATCTGATTAGAAGAATTAGAATACAAGAGGATTGTTTTATTATTATTATATTTTTTTAAATGAGGATTGTCTTGAGAATGTATTTGCAGAGTTGGAGCTTGTGTGTATGTGTTAGGGGGGCATTTGAAAGCCTTTTATCATTATAAAAATGTAATTAACAATTCATTTGTTAAATCTCCCCTACCTTCCCAAATTGAGAGAATAACTTATTGAATAGCTTATTGAAATAAATCTTTTACAACACCTTTCCAAGTTATAGCGGCAAATAATTCTGTAAGGGATTATCTCCAGGTGAGAGTCAATAGATTGTTAGACTTGAGCAGCTGCTAGATCTCTGATCCTCCTGGAATTGATCTGTTAAACAGAGTCAGGCCCAATGCAGGGCCTCTGAGGATGAAGGACTCTCAGATCTTTAAAAAAATGCTATTTTCTTCTAAAACTTTATTATTTTCAAAGACATGTCACTTACAATACTTGTACTTTTTAGCAAGGGCAAAATGCCATTTATTCCAACTCCATTAATCAGTCAAACCTGACAGCTTCTGGGCTGTAGTTAACCTTTGAAATTAATGATGATGAACAAATGATAGGATAAGCATATTTCCAAGGTTCTTATCACATCTTCTTTAGAAGGTAATGTTTTCAAGAACTCCAGAAATCTCTATTTGCAAGAGTATGTTGATTGGAAATTATAATTTGTTACTGCCACATTTTCTAAGACAGTATTTGATAACACTGGACAAGGAGTTGGAAACCTGAGCTGTGTTTTTACTAGTTGTATGGCTTTGGATAAATTATAAAAAGTTAGGAATATCTATCTATCCTTAATTTTTAAGGGATAGAATGATTTTTACCTTTCACAATTGTGGTAAGGATTAAATGAAATATTTGTGAAAACCTTGAAGAGCCAAATAATACTAATTAAAAGTAAGATACAAATATATGACTTCTCTGAGACTCTTCTCATTACCAAGAAGAATTAATTACTCATGTATCTTTGGTTTCAGAACTTTGTTACTATCACTAAATTTTTTTTTTTTTTTTTTTTTTTTTTTTGAGACAGAGTCTCAGTCTGTTGCCCGGGCTAGAGTGCCGTGGCGTCAGCCTAGCTCACAGCAACCTCAAACTCCTGGGCTGAAGTGATCCTTCTGCCTCAGCCTCCCAAGTAGCTGGGACTACAGGCACGCGCCACCATGCCTGGCTAATTTTTTCTATATATTTTTAGTTGTCCAATTAATTTCTTTCTAATTTTAGTAGAGACAGGGTCTCACTCTTGCTCAGGCTGGTCTCGAACTCCTGAACTCAAACAATCTGCCCGCCTAGGCCTCCCAGAGTGCTAGCATTACAGGCGTGAGCCACCGCACCTGGCCTGAATATTTCTTATTGTCATATTAGTGTTAGCTTTGTGTATTTCCCTGGTACTTCAATTTTGCCAAGTTGGTTGATGCAGGGTTATTGTCTTATTTTGATCTTTGTAAGCTAATTCGCTTAGTAGGCAGTGTTATGACAAAGAAGTTTGGTGTATTAGTCAGGGTTCTCCAGAAAGATACAACCAATAGAATACAGACAGATAGACAGATGAAAGGGAATTTATTAGGGGAATTTGTTCACGATTATAGAGGCTGAAAAGTCCCATTAGAGGCCACCTGCAAGCAGGAGACCATAGGATGTCAGAAGCATGGCTCAGTCCAAGTCCGAAAGCCTCAGAATCAGCAAGGCTGATGTTGCAATTCTCTGTTCAAAGACTTGAGAAACCTTGAGGCTGCTGGTGTTAAATCATGGAGTTCACAGTCTGGAGAGCCTTAGTTTTGATGCCCAAGGACAGGAGAAGAGTGTCCCAGCTTCACAAGAGAAGAGATCACCTTTTCTCTGCACTTTTTGTTCTATCTGGGACCCCAGCCAATTGGATTATGCCCACCCACATTGCGGGTGGATCTTCCCCACTCAGTACACAGATTCACACACCAATCTTTTCTGGAAGCACCTTCACAGACACACTAGAAGCAATGTTTTAACCAGTTCTGTAAGTACTCCTTAATTCAGTCATATTGACAACTAAAATTAACCATCACATGGGGTTAGGCAAATGATAAAGGAGGCCAAGTTTATCTTTGATACTTTTTCATCTGTCTTTAGTTTTTGTACCTGTCTCGGACCTTTCCTTCCATTTCTCTCTCCATCTGTCTATTTTTGGTTGGGCTGCCTCTCAAATAGGTGCTTATTAATTCCCAAATAAATGGGTACACAATTTAGGAGATATTTGCATAGGAGCAAACTTTTGAAAGAAGAAAAAACTCTGAAGTTCCCAAAACGAACACAAAGAAGCATAAGTTCAGCCAGCATTTTGGGTAGTGAAAGACGGGAGGCGTATTTTAGAACTAAGAGGACTGAAAATTATATTAATATCTGAAACATGTCAGCCTTCTAAGCGTCCTCTTGCTTTTTCAGGCATTCCAGTCACATACTCACCGTAGGAACTCTGCATTCTAATGTATTTTGATAAAGTTGATTACAAAAGGACAATCAAAATGACCTAAAAATGAGGAATTAAAAAAAGAAAAACAATGATAATGAAGTATATAATTTTAATTTGAAAGTATTGGAAAGAAAAATAAGAAATATACCTGCTTCTTGAGAAATATGTGCAGAGAAAATGCAGAGGTTAAATTTTAAAAGTATAAATTCATAAAATCTATTTTCTAACCATTTTTATATGATCTGACACTTTACTGTCTGTTAAATAAGTTTATCATCAGCAAAGAGCAATAGCTTGACCTCTTCTGCCACCATTTCAATGCCCTTGATTTCCTTCTCTTGTCTGATTGCTCTGGCTAGGACTTCAGTGTCCCACAGATTTTGATAACATGTGTCTCCTTTATCATTTAGTTCAAAGAATCTTTTGATTTCCATCTTAATTTCCTCCTTAACCCAATAATAGTTCAGCAGAAGGTTTAGTTTCCATGACTTTGCATAGAGATGAGAGTTTCTGTTGGAGTTGATTTCTAATTTTATTCCACTGTGGTCTAAGAAGATGCATGGTATAATTTCTATTTATTAAAATTTTTTGAGACATGCTTTGTGGCCTAGGATATGGTTAAACTTAGAGAATGTCCCACGTGCTGGTGAGAAAAATGTATATTCAGTGGTGTTTGGGTAGAATGTTTGTAAATGTCAGTCAGGCCCATTTGTTCTAGAGTTCTGTTTAAGTCTATTGTTTCTTTCTTTATTTTCTGTTTGGAGGATCTGTCCTGTTCTGTGAGAGGGGTGTTGAAGTTCCCAGCTATTATAGAGCTGCTGTTTATCATTTTGTTTAGATCAAGTAGGATATGCTTTATGAATCTGAGTGCACATGAGTTAGGTGCATAAACATTTAGAATTGTTACGTCTTCTTGTTGAATTGTAACCTTCACCATTATGTAGTGACCATCTTTGTCTTTCATTACTTTTGTTGATTTGAAGGACTAAGTTATACGAAATGAGAACCGCTTCACCAGCTTTATTTTGATTTTCATTTGCATGGAATATTATTTTCCATCCCTTCACCTTGAGTCTGAATGCATCCTTGTGGGTTAGATGTGTTTCTTGACGATAGCAGATACTTGGCTTACATACATTTATTCATTTGATCAGCCTATGTCTCTTTAGTGGGCAGTTCAAGCCATTCACATTTATTGAAAGACTTGATAACGGGGCAGATTTCTGTTCATCCTGTTGAGTTGAACTTTGTTGCTTTGTTTTGTCTCTTGAGCCATTGTGGTATCTGGCCTTTAGCTTTTGAGTGATTTTACACTGGTGAGTGTCTATTTTGCTGATTAGTGTGTAGCACTGTTTTGAGTACTTTCTGAAGGGCAGGTCTTGTCTTGATGAATTTCCTCAGTCTCCCAAATTCCCTAAGTGTTCCCCAGAATTCTCATTCTGGCATTATCTATCCATTGCTCTTGGTACCAAGAGGCTTTCTTAATATAATTCTTTCATCATAGGAGTCATGTTTCATTCTTGGGCTCCATACTCAGTACTTAATATGATATCTTTACATATGTATAAGTGTGTTATGATTGCTTAATCCATTACTCTTTTCAGATAAGTGATTTACATTTAACTGAAGTTGTTAATGGTTTAAGCTAATGGTTCTCAAATTTGTGTATGCATTGGAATCAAGTGAGAGCAATGAAATACAATTTATTGGGCCCTACTCCCAGAGTTTCTGATTCAGTAGATCTGAAGTGGGATCAGAAAATATGTATTTCTAACAGATTCCCGGGTGATGCTGACAGTGTCAGTGCAGAGACCAGACATTAAGAACTGATGATGTAAGGTAAAGGAATACTATTAGGAGTGTGAAGCATCACAGTGAGTTCTAGAGGAGGCATTTGGTGGTAAGGGAAACTTTAAGTATGCCTCAAGGAAATAGTCGGATAACTTGGCAGTCAAGTGACTTAGGCCATTAACCAAAAATGTATTTTGAATGAGAAAGCCTGGAAGATTTTTTTTCCGTAGTCAGTCCCTAGTTTCTTTATTCTACAGAAATTTCTGTATGTGTACTGTACTAACTTCTCAAAATCCACACACATCTGCAATCTATTGTATAGTCCCAAATACATTTTATTTAGATTTATATTTCCTTTCTACAGGTGTAAGGAATCTAAAGGTCTAAGATAATCCCTGTTATCTTGGGCCTCCTCAAGGGTAAATATGTTGCTACTAGGATGGGAAAGATAAAAACTTCACCTCTATTGGAGTTGCTTTCATTGCCTAGGAGAGCTGTTGACCAACATCCCAAACCTTGGGGCTAGTTGTTGGTGAATATTTGGTGAGTCCTTGGTGAATACTATTGAAACGAAATGGAAATTCATGTCCAGTGTTACAGGGTTACTTTAATACTCTGAATGGTTCTGATGATTCTGTTTCTTTTGAATTTTCCACATAATAATTTTAATTTTCTACTTTACTTTGCATACATATGCCTGGCCAGAATCTGACAACTTAGTTCTTTAGGATAATTATCAAGAGTGTCTTGGAACAATTGGCAACTGCATGAAAATTCATGTTTTCAAAAGTGAGTAATTATATGCACAGGTATCAAACAATATGTGTACTGAAGTACTCATTTGAACCAATTATGAATAAACGCCCCAAATTGCACTGAGCTTTTCTATCCTGAATGTTCCACATGTTAAGTTCCAGCCTAACACAAGGTTGGCTTCAAAGCCTCCTTTTGCTTGCTGAAGCCTGCTGAAAATGGTTCCTCTGCGGTATTTGCCACACTGCACATATTCCCCTCTTCTCTTCCTGCACATCGAATCTTCTCTCCATGCAAACTCATCTGCCTCACCCTTTCTGTCTCTGAAGCATTTCTTTGTCTCTGTGAAGTCTCATTTGCGTACTTGATGTTATGACATGCTGTCTTGCTGCACATTCGTATTTTGCCACAATTTGTCATTCTAAAATAAGCTATTCTTAATTTAGCTTTAGATTTTCTTCACTGTTTTAATTGAATTTCCTGTCAATTGTATCACCTGTCTAAAACTTGTTATAGATGTTAAAAATAAATAATTTGAAACAGATGACTATTATATTTAGATGTTCATACTCCCCTGGCCTTTTACTGTTTTATTCTTCTCTACTTTTTCTTTTCTCTAAATTCAACTCCTTTGCATAGGTAGCATTTCATTGCACCTGAGTCCCACCTGAGTCCCTTTTGTGCTTCTTTTCCTAGATGTCATATACTAATTATGGATATTAATAACAGAGATGAAAACACCACAACTTTGTTCCTTTTTATTTTCCCATATTGCAATTTTTTTATGCATTCAGTCTACTTTGCAAAGGGAACAGTTAGCTCATTAACTGTTTGTGGAAATGGCCTAAAATTATTTAAGAAAGACAAAGCTGGAGGCTGAAGGACTTGCTGTTCTGCTGGAATGTAGCAGTCAGTCAGTCATTAGTCATCTAGAGTCCAGACTTAGTGGACAAGTTACCTAACATCTCTGCAGCGCAGGTCACTCATCTGAAAATTAGAGATACAAAGAGTACCTACTCATAGAATTCTTATTAGGATTAAATAATGAATTAACATTTGCAAGTGCCTAACACAAAATATAACTATTTGTTAAGTAACATTGTTAAAACTACCAGACAGAAGACTTATTCACATACGGAACTTACTCGTGTAATGTGACAACAATTAAATTAAAGTGAGGGGTGACTTCTCAATAGCAGCGAAAAATGCTAGAAGATAGTTGTTCAATACCTTCAAAGCTCTAAAGAAAAATCAGGACAGGAGAGAGTCTGGAGACTGAGTTCAATCACGTGGCTGATGACATCGTAAGATCCTAAACTCTGGTCACACAAAGCGTGAAGAGCTTCCTGATTGGCGAACACATGCATGTGCCGGGAGGGTGATGCACCTTGAGTGCATGGGGAAAGGGCCCTGGAGCTCTCTGTTTGTCTGTTCCGGAGTTGTATCCTTTATCATAAAGCTGGAATTATCAGTCTTTCAGCAAGTAGTGCAACTTTTTCTAGACAATTAACAATCCCGAGGAGGTCAAGGAACCCCCTGAATGTATGGCTGGTGGTTCAGAAGTGTGGATGGTGTCCAAGACTTGCAACTGGCATCTGAGTAGAAGCAATACTGTGGGATACTTTGTCCTCCACCTGTGAGGTCTGTGCTAACTCTGGACAGTTATCTTCCTGAGTTGAACTGCAGGCCACCCAGTTAGTATCAGAGAAGTGGTTCGTCAGAGCAAGGTAGAGCAAACAATGCTTATAGACATGAAGAAAGCAGAAAACTTGCCATCTGTGCAAAATTAACTAAAAATTCCACTAAAAGTGGTATTTTAGTAAGAAATAAACCCAGAAAAAAAGTAATTTCATGAAAGAGATAAAACAGATTAATGCTAAAAGGTAAAAATGTTTGATAATTCTCATGGACTCCTGAGAGGAAAAAAAATTTGTTCTGTGCTAAAAAATAGCTGTAACTAAAATTTTAGATACTATTAAAGATGTAAGAATTCAGTTCTGGGTGTGTTTAAACCAGATAATAATATCCTTGCTTTGATTGGAAGGAGGACAGAGATTTCAATTAATTTAAGATTTTATTAGGAAAATATAGAGGTAAGTATCTCTACCCACAAATGAATCTATCTATATTTTCTATATTATCCATGAGGATAATCTTTAAAGCCATAGAAACTAATTACATTACTTTCAAAATACTGAAGAAAAAGAGATTAAATGACACTTTGAATCTTCAACTTAAAAATCAGCAGAGAAAATAAAACAAAATGAAATGTTTGCTAAGTAAGAACACAAAATAAGATTATATAATTCATACATTTCAGTTATGTTAATAAATATAAATAGGTTAAACCCAATGATTCAGATACAGAAATCACTATGGTTGAATAAAAAAATGCAACTGTGTTCTGCTTTCAAAAAATGATTGATGGCAAAATCAAAAAGAAAGATTATACATGAAGTGTGGAAAAAATATACACAAGGCAAATACTGACCAAAGTGAACTTGCATAGCAACATTAATCTCAGATAAAATAAAACTTAAAAAGTTCAACACAAAAAATATTAATAAGGATAAAGAGTATCACAGCTTAAGGTTAAGAGAAACAATCTACTAAAAACTCTGTCTTAAACTTTGCACCAAAACATGTAAAACATGTGAACATGCAAAGCAGTAAGTGACAGATTTACAAAGAGAAATGGTCAAATCTACAATCATAGAGCAGTATTGTATGCTTTTCTTAGGAACTGCTAGATAAATAAGACAAAAAGAAAAAAATATCAGAGCTATAGGAGATTTGAAGAAAACAATTTATATGTTTCAGCCACTAGAGAAGCAGATGTGAGAGCACACAAGAGAGTTCTAATAATAGTTCCAATATATACATATAATGATATATAATTAGTAGAATTCTCTCTCTCACATACATACACACAAGCACATATATAGAACATAGAACATTTACCCCCCTCCAAAAAATAATGATCATGGGCAGTATTACAAAGGAAATCCCAAGAAATTGCAGAGAATAGAATAAGACAGGCCAGTCTCTAATATCATTAAAACTGGAGAGCAATGCAGTATTCAAAACAGGAAAACAAATGCACTCACATACATTTAGACAGTTTAAAAAACACCCCCCAAACACTCCAAACCATGGTTTATTGTTTAAGACTTTCTTCACTGTCTTTCCATTCTCTCTATGTGGTTTCACTTAGTAATGATGGACAAATATCAAGCTCTAGGGGAAAAAATCATCCTACAAACATCTTAGATTACTTTTAAACTTCAATTATAATGCAGTGGGGGTCATTGAACAAACTGGAAGTAAATGATGTGGTCAGTTTTTCTGGTCACCCCCCATTTATCATTTATCTCTATAGTAGCAACTTGCTGAGTCAATGCACTCAGATTGTGGCAGTTAGTTGTCAGACCTCTATTTCCCCACAAATTGACCTCTTAAAGATAAAGTCAGGTTAAGTAGAAATTGAAGACTCCTTGATATTTTAAAAATTGCTCTTCTCCTCTGCAGATTTTCATTAGAGACCGTGTCCACTTACACAAAAGGACAAGTTCACCATTTTTATGTATTCATTTTTTGAAAATTTTTCATTTTTACTTTGTAATGTTGGTAAAATTTGTCAACCATTTCAGTATGGAATTTGAAATAAATCTTTTTCCTAAGGTTAAGTTAGCTTCATTTATATATATAAAATACACAAACACATAATATAGGCCAAATAAATAATTACATAAATAAATAATTACATAAATATATTTCACATTTTCTACAAGAGAATATACTTTTCAAGTACTTATCAAGGATTGATTTCGTCAAATGACCCATTTGTTAAACTTTTACATACAGTACTTGTACTTAGCAAGAAATTCTGAGACAGAAGTGCAAGCCCCAGTTTTATACTTACTTGTCATGTAAATTTGGCCAAATCACTTAAGCTTTTTGAGGCTTTGTCTTTTCATCTGTAAAATTAAGCTAATGATACCTATTCTAGTTTTAAGTGGATAAAATGAGATGATAAAGTATAGTTTATGTTGACATAACTAAGAAAATTTAAAATATTATTATCTTTATTATATCACATTGAATTCAGGTGAGTTTCTACAATTTTGTTAGGCTGCCGTCATGTGACAGATGGTCATGCAGTCTAAGCCATAATGTGTGTAAAACCACATTAATTTTATAAATTTATTAAATTTTATGAATTCAATAAATTCCTACAAGGGACTTGGTACTGTACTTGCAGCCATGGGGCGCTTACAGCTTAATGAGACATGGCTTTGGACACATTATAATTTGGTGAGGAGACAAACTATAAAATATGTTATGATGGAAGCTTAAAAAGTACAACGGAAAATAAGAAAGGAAACGTTAATAATTCCAGTGAGATGTGAGAAGATCACAGAGTTTGTACTTGAAAAATGAGTACAGCTGACAACTGTCATTTATAAATTGAGAAGAAAGCAGGTTTAGGTTCTGACTTTGTCTATATTACAAAAAATATCTACATTACAACTAGTGAAAAATTATTAATGATGATATTTAAGAGTAAATTTAAAACAAAATTGCCAAAAACATAATTAAGTGCCTTCCTCAATATTCTTGTGTGTGTGTATGTTTAATCAATTCATCTAGAAGGTTACATTAGTCAGCAGTCCTTTCTTGTGCTTTCCTAAGAGGTTGGTTTTGGTAATTGTCAAAATGTCCCAAGAGGGAGGACTCTTTGTCTTTGCTACATGTTGACAAGACAAGCCACCCTAGCTTGGGAGCTTGTCAACTTTTCTGCAATTAGAACTCCTGCTTCTTCTAGACTTGACAGAGGCAGACAAGTACAAGAGCAGCAGAAATGCAATAAAATTATATGCTGAGTAGATGCAAATATCCAAACAATGACTTTTTTTTTCCAAAGAGAAAGTGGTCTTTTGTTGACACTGATTTTGAGGGGATTTTTGTTTTTTTGGTGTAGCATAGCCAAAATAAATGTTAGCTTTGAATAACTCTCTTTGGTAACCCTTTTAGGAGTACTTACAGCAATGTTTTCAATTATAAATGGAATTATTTACTAAGAATTACCTTTCCCATATTGAGTCAAATTTAATCATAAATGTATGTATGTATGTAAAATGCTAAATTCATTGTGAATACATTTAGGGAAATCTGGGAAATGGAGACAATAAAAGAAATTATCACAATCCCACTCTAGATACTGCTTGATATTTTATTATCCATTTTTTACCTTCTTCCAATGTGGCTGATTATGTATGGGCCTGCCTACCTCTCTATCTATTCTCCACAGTCTATCTACTCCATATATCTTGTATTGTTTATGGAATTATCAAGGTATTGATTTTGGATTTTTATAAAATCTTAATAATTATGGATTGCTATAACTGTATGTTTTTAAAGAGTGAATGTACAATTGTAATGCACTGACATCCTGTTAGATTTTCAGGCTGATCCCAGAGTTTTTTGTTGAATCATACAGTTAGTTCAAAGTATTTATATTAATACATAGGACTTTGCTGAAATATCTGAATAAATGGGTATGAATAATTTTATAGTTTTGGATTACACAGATACAGAAAATGTTGGCATTCTCAGTTTACCTTTAACCACCTCTGGTTTCCTTGTTAAGTGATTAACAAAATGCTGATCACTATATATGGTAAATGATCTTACTAGCTTTGGATTCGGGAGGTTATATAACATGGAAAACCTCAGTTTCCTCACATGGAAACTTGGAATATTACTACTTTCTAGAAAAATTTTGATATTTAAAATGGATATATGTAGTAAGTCTTCTAGTACATTGCCTATTTAGTAGACCCTCAGTTGATAGCTATTAGCTTTAATTTGTTTCAGTTTCCTTTCTGTAATAACAGTGATGCTGAAATTCCTCAGAGATGTTTGCAAGTCATTTGGATTTTTTATTGTCATTTGCACATTTATGTCTACTTTCTCATGGCTAAGTGGCAGTGCTAGAAGCAGGCACAAGCACAAGTGGGACACAGATCCAGGTAGTGCTGTGTCCTGGGTAAAAGTCCTACCTGGGCCTCTCTGGCTCGGTCGCTGGTTTTAGCAGTTCCCACCAATGGACTATGGCGCCTTCAGTGATTGGTTTCTCCTCTTAAAACTGATGGTTACACTGTTATTATTCTACTACTACCAGTTTTATAAAGGAGGCATCTCATATTCTTCACGCTGCTACTTTGTACGGTTACCTTTTGAGGCTGCTTAATGTCTACCTAGAATAAGAAAAAGTGTCCTTCATGTTGTCAGACCAGTGTGCAGAGGCTCAATCCTAGGGATCACAGCCAAATCTTTCCTCTGTTTTAACGTGTTGCTTTGCCCTGCTTTTTATATTACCTACCTATACATCAGTCAGCCTTAGCTTTAGGTGAACAAAACAGTTTTTATGTAAATTAGCTCTAATAAACTGTTTATAAAGCCAAGAACGGTAGTGATTATCATTTCATCTTTCCTTTGTGTTCCTCTATCTCTTCTCTCTCTCTCTCTGTCTCCCCCCAACCCTTCCCAAACCAAGAGATAGAAAATATTTTAAAAAAGAAAAGAAAAAATAGATTGAGAGCTATCAAAAAGAGAAATGACAGTAAGAAAACAGAAAAAGAAAAAAGGAAAATAATCACAGCTACATATCAGTTGTGGGAAGTAAATTGCAATTGCCTAATAGGTCCCATGAAAACCACAGCATCTGCAATAGAAGGTTTCTATTTCTAGTTTAACCAATGAACCTGTAATTGGCAGTAAACTTTTCACAGGTTTTTGAGAGTAAAGAGATTATACTGACTAACTAATAATTTTCAATTACATATTCTCCAATACTGTATCAATTTGCTGTTTGACTAATTATGGAATAAATATGAAACAAGTATTTTTAAAAATGTTGCTACTGAAGTTTCTTGTTCCAGTTAACTTATCTCTTTCTGAATATTGCATTTCTTCCATTTTAATTAAAAAAAATAGAATAAAGTGTAATCACGCTCAACACAGCATGTTTCTACATAAAATGCTAGACTTTATATCGGTTCTTAGAAACAATTTTAAATTTGGATTTAGAATCTGGAAAAAAAACTCAATAGCAGCTCCAATGGCAATGCCTTAATTGGAACTGAGAATGTATTTTGTTAACTTTAACATTGATTCTCAGTTTAGTTTTTTCTTAGGAAAAGGGTAAACATTTTGAATGTATTAGAAGAAAACCCTTATGTAAATGTGAACAAAACAGGCCTTGATAAAATGTATACATTCAGATAATGGGTATACTGAGAACCTAGACTTTTCCACTGTACAATTCATCCATGTAACAAAAAACCACTGGTATCCCCTAAATTTATCAAAATAAAATTTTAAAAAAATATCATGAGATACTGTCACCCAGATAAATGTTTTTCAGAGGACTAAATTTTCCTGAGAGGTAACTTTGTTAATAGACATTGCTATAGTAAATTAAGAAAAGATTATGAAAAGAGGTAGATGAACAAGTTCAAAATTTGCTCTTACTCTTGGTACTCATCTGACTTTGGGAGAGCCACTGTATGTGTAGCTCCTCATGAGTAAAATCAAGAATTCTATGCCCTATTTTATAAGGATTTTGTAAGAAATTAAGTAAAATATTCATGAAAAGCATTTATCACACAACTCGGTGTAAAATAAATAAAAATAGATCATGCATAGTTACTGTTGTTATTTTTAAAATACCGTCTATTTCCTTTCAACAGTAAACTAAATACAATGAATATAAATTTGCTTTCTTTTGGGTTAAACTTCTAAAATAATTAGACAATTTTGAGCTAGTCACTTCCATTGCTGGTATGTATAAGGGAGTGGGTTAGGGAGAGGGAGAATGGCTCCCCCGAAGCCCCCAAATACACACATAATTTAAGTAGAAACAACGTGCATAGACTTTGCTCCCTGCCACAAAGAAGTAACTGCGGCCAGCCTTCCACCATGAAAAAGGAGAAAACTGGACAAAATATATGTAGCAACCGTTTTTAGACATGGGACAACTTGGCAGTTCAGGACTGTGATCCCCAAATATAGGGAAACAAGGAGACTATGGAGGCACTTTTTCAATGCGGATGCAAGGAGGGAAATTCCAGGCAGAGCAAGGGTCTCTCATTGAATCAAAGAGATAGAGATCAACATTCAGGGAGGCTAAATGGGATGGAATTTGTAGAAACATCCTAAAGATGACAGAACTATGTGGAAGAAATGCTCTGGAAATTTGCATATTGGTCTCTTGGGTCTGTTTAACATTCAATAAAAAATTACTGGACATACAAAATTTTTAAAATGTGAATCATAGCCAGGAGTCATTTCCTGAATGAAACTCTTAAATGACTTCCCATTTCTCTAAGAAACATTCCAATCTGATTTCCAGTCTCCTTTTTTTTCTTGACTCCAAGTCTTTGATCTCATCTTTCTTCTGCCTGGATCTCTGGGCATCCTTCTGTATTTATCTTTCTAAATCCTACTCTTCCTTCAGGTCTCAGTTTTAACATAAGTTCCCTAGTGAGTACTTTTAGAATAAACTCATTTACTGTGCCCTGTTCTGTGTTTCCAGAGTTGACTTGCTTTCCCTTTCCTAACCGGCCTCGCAGTTGCTCACCAATGGCCAGCAGGCTGCAGGAGGTCGGTTCCTGTTCTCCAGTGCTTCCAGCAATGGCTAGCACATAGCAGGCTCATGGTAAAAATAAGGTGGAGTGAGTGTGCAAACAAGCTCAGAGGCAGAAATTATTCATATGTGGGAAGAACACTTCTTCCTTTGATCTTTTAGAAAAAGCATTAAAAAGGGTAGATGTGGATAAGATATTTAAGGAGGCTACGGTAATATTTCAGGCAACAAATTAAAACATGTTGGCATTTGATTAGTATCTGAGTGAAAAGGATGAGGCTATATATTTTAATAGTGGTTAATCAATAAACATACTTTTTTGGAGATTGGTTCTTTCTTTCTTTTTTTTTCTTTTTTTGAGACAAAGTCTTTCTCTGTTGCCCGGGCTAGAGCGCAGTGATGTCATCACAGCTCACTGCAACCTCAAACTCCTGGGCTAAAGTGATCCTCCTGCCTCAGCCTCCCGAGTAGCTGGGACTACAGGTGTGCACCACCATGCCCGGATAATTTTTCTGTTTTTTGTAAAGGAAGGGTCTCACTCTTGCTCAGGCTAGTCTTGAACTCCTAGCCTCAAGTGATCCACCTGCCTCGGCCTATTAGAGTGCTAAGATTACAGGCATGAGCCACTGCACCCAGCCGATTGATTACTTCTGTACTTATTTTGGTGATGCTTGAGCTCTTTCGGTTACTTCAGCACTCATAGCTCTTCTGGATATCAGTCAATATTCCTTCCCTTCATTGATTTTTTTAAAAAAATCACAATTCACCTTTAGTATTACCTCTTTAGAATATATGTTCTACCTGGAGATCACCTCAAATATTTACACAATTTAAATAGTATGAAAATGTTATGCATATAGAAGTTTTAGGAAAAATTAGACTAGAAACTACTATCTCAGAAATATTTGTACAGAAAGATCTTTTTCAGGACTTCTCCTTAAGAAAGTATTTTTGATTGAATGATTTGGGAGAGAATATTTGAGAGTTTGAAAAATCATATTCTTTAATCCATTTAATGATAACAATTATGTGAACCCAGAATTCAAAAGATAGGGCTTAGATCACAGATTCATTACCTCACAGGCCCAAAGAAACCGTTGCTATACCACTGCTTGGTTTATAAATAAATGTCTTGGGATATTTTAGGACTAAGGCAGAAACAATTAACCTCATTCACTAGGTCATTAAATATGAAATTTCCTATTTTGAATCAAAAGTGTAGTTTATTAAATTGCAAACAAGAAGCAGTACAATTAATCAAAGTATGCAACTAAACGATCACACAGTGTTGCCGTCTTAAGGGTAGCTTGTTTATGCCAGCAGTGAAGAAGGCTGGAGAGTGAGTGGTGATGACATTGTGAAAGGTGATTTCCACAGCTTGTTGACAGTTGAATATTTTTTCCTTGCAAGAAGTGGTCCAAAGCCTGGAAGAAGTGGTAGTCAGTTGATGCAAAGTCCAGTGAATACCGAGGATGACAGAGAGTTTCCAAGTCCAGACTCTGTAGTTTGAGCAGCGTTGTTTGCAACATGTCACCAAGTGTGGTCTTGCAAGAGGATCGGTCTGTGTCAACCAGTCTCAGCTCCTTAATCGCGAGCATCCTCATCATTTCATCTAGTTGGCTGCAGTAGACATCTGCTGTAATGAATTGACCAAATTTCACGAAGCGGTGGTGGGTAATACCAGCGCTGGACCGCCAGACAGACATTATTAGCTATTTCTGATGAAAATTCAATTTTGGACTGTGTTTCAGCACTTCATCTTTAGCCAACCACTGTGCCAAATGCTTGCGATTATCAAAAAGAATCCTTTTAACATCACATGTAACAATGTGGTGTAGAAATGGTTCGTTTTTATGTTGTGACAGGAAAGAAAGGCAAGCTTCGAGATGATTTCTCTTTAGACGCTCATTTAATTCATGTGGAACCCACCTATCCAGCTTCTTTACCTTGCTGATTTGTTTCCAGTGGTCCAATATTGTTGGAATAGTAACATCAAACCTTGCTGCTAATTCATGTGTAGGCTGAGATGGATTCACTTCCACTACAGCTTTCAGCCCATCTTTATCCACCTTGGTCTCAGGTTGCCCATGTGGCTCATTTTTTAAGATTAAAATCACCAAATGGAACTTCTTCAACCATCAACGTACTGTGTGTTCATTAGCCCCATCCTTCCTGAACACTTCGTTGATATTTCTAGCCATCTGCACTGCACTGGTTTCCTGATGGAACTCAGATTCAAAACCAAGAATTTTTACTTATCTGTGGTTTCACAAAAATGGCTCTAAAAAACTTCAAAAGATAATCACAAGCCATAATGTGCATTTGAAGGAATGAGGACGTATCTTCACAATAAAAATAAAACAAGAAGTGTCAAAGTGAAATGTCAGAGATATCAGCTGTCAAACTTAGTACTTAAGGAAATCAGACATGTCATACTTAATAACCTCTTAGGTACCATTTCAACAAAGTAAGAGTATGTTATCCCCAGGGGTGGATGGTTTTTAGCTCTGCTACTAATTTGTGCTTATGCATACAGATCAAGAAAATATTTTGGATGGGTTTAGATACGCTTAAATCAAATAATACATGGCTCTCAGACATTTGACTTTGCTTATTGATGTTTGACATTTAATTTTAGAAATTAGAAACCTTTTGAAAGAAAAATCTCCTTTGTGTTCCATTTTCCTACTTATACTAAAATCAACAATTAACATTATTTTTTCCAGATTTATATAACTCAAGATTAATTTAAGAACAAATGGCTATAAATATATTTGTAGCAAAGATAGCCTACCTTGAAATTCTTGGAAAACCCTTTAATTCAAATGAATGTTTTTCGTAACAGGTCTACTGGTGTTGAGTTGAATTTCATGGCTAATTTCCACATGCAAACACTTACTCACTAACTGATCACAAGATTCTCCTAGAGACTGGACAGGACTTCTTCTGAGTTTATCTCAACACAGTATTGCTGACAGCTATATCGGTTAACTGAGCTTGCTTTTAAACTAGTAACTCTATTTGTATCCCTGTCCCTAAAAGATCTTTAAAAGGCAATAGTAATTTATTATTTTATTGTTTTTATGTGAAAGTTGGTTGAGTAAGAGAAGCATTTGTCTGATTTATTTAAAAAGTTGTACCTATGTGGAATTAGCTTTAAATAAATCCCACAACTATACTCTCCCAATACATCTGGCTTTAACTTTTAGGATTTAATTTCTAACATATGATTTATTTTGAAATAAAGCTTTGTGTAATCCAACAAAGTCTAAACGTTTATAATGAGTATTTTTTCAAACAATCTGAAACTTACAAAAATGTTGCACTAAAGAAGATTTTTTTCCTGAACCATTAGAAGGATGCTGCCAATGTGATATTCCAACACCTTTGAAAATTTTGAGTACATTTCCTAAAAACAAGAACATTCTCTGCACAGCCACAATGCTATGACAAATAAGAAAAATAACAGTGATACATTTCCACCAGCTAATCATCATGCCCCATTCAGGTTTTACCATTTTCTCAATAAAGTACTTTTTAGCTGAAAGATCTAATTCTGAATCAAGCCTTTCATTTAGCTGTCATGTTATTTAGTGTCTTTCAGTCTGAAACAGTTCCTCAGTCTTTCTTTGACTTCCATGACTTTGATAATTTTTAGAATTATAGGCCAATTATTTTGAAAAATGTTGTAAATTTTGATTTGTCTGATCTTTCCTTGGGATTAGATTCAGTTTATCCCTTTTTGGTAGAAATATAATAGAAATGATTTTGTCTGTTGATTGCATCGATTGATCAGATACAATCTATTGTTTGGATGTGGTTTGTTTCCACCAAAATTCATGTTGAAATTCGATTCCCAGTGTGTTGGGAGGTATGGCCTAGTGGAAAGTGTTTTGGTCATGTGGGCAGATCTTGCCTGAATAAATTAATGCTGTTTTGCAGGAGTGAGTTCTCCCCTTTGTGGGACTGAATTAGTCACTGCTCTCATGTTTGGTCTCTTAGCACAGGCCCACTTCCCCTTCTCTTTTCTACCATGAGTGAAGCAGTAGGAGACCCTCATCTGATAGGCTTTCTGATCTTGAAATTCCCAGCCTCCAGCAAAATATAGTCATGTACTGCATTATGACATTTTGGTCAACATCGGAACATAATGGTCCCAACAATAGGACCAACAAGGATGGTGGTTCCATAAGATTATAATATGATATTTTTACTGTACCTTTCTATGTTTAGATGTGTTTAGATACACAAACACCATTGTGTTACAGTTGCCTACAGTATTCAATATACAATAACATGCTGTATGGTTTTTGTAGCCTGGAAACAATAGGCTATACTGTATGGTCTGGGTTTGTAGTAAGCTATACCATCTAGGCTTTAGTAATTATACTCTGTGGAAGTCATGCAATGATGAAATTGCCTAACAATACATTTCTCAAAGTGTATTCCCATCATTAAGCAATGCATGATTGTAAGCTTTTTATGAACCTTTTTAAAAAAATCTAATATATTTAGGTGATACAAGATGAATTCCATTATATGTATATATTGTATAGTGGGAGAGTCTGAACTTTCAGTGTACCCGTCACTAGAGTAGCATACATTGCATGCCATAGGTGATTTTTCATCCCTTACCCTCCCCACCCTGAGTGAGTCTCCAATGTCCATTATACCACTCTGTGTGCTCTTCTGTACTCATAGTTTAGCTCCCACTTATAAGTGAAAACATGTGGCATTTATTTTTCCGTTCCTGAGTTACTTCACTTAGGGTAATGGCTTCCAATTCCATCCAAGTTGCTGCAAAATACATTATTTAATTCTTTCTTATCACTGAGTAGTACCCCATGGTGTGGGTACATACCACACACACACACACACAAACACACACACACACACACACACACACACACACACCACATTTTCTTTATTCACTCATCAGTTGAAGTGCACTTAGGTTGATTCCATATCTCTGCAAATGTGAATTGTGCTGCAATAAACATATAAGTACAGGTATCTTTTTGATATAATAGTTTCTTTTCCTCTGAGTAGATACCCAGTAGTGGGATTGAAGAATCAAATGATAGACATACTTTTAGTTGGTTGAGAAATCTCCATTCAACTCTCCATAGAAAGGGTACTAATTTATATTCCCATCAACAGTGAACAAGTGTTCCTTTTCCATCACATCCACACCAACATTTATTGTTCTTTGATGTTTTAATAATAGCTATTCTAATTAGAGTAATATGATATCTCATTGCAGTTTTAAGTTGCATTTCCTTCAAGGCCCTCTCTTTGGAGTATGGGGCAGGGAGAGGAAAATTCTTTATTTTTTTTATTTTTTTGAGACAGAGTCTCGCTTTGTTGCTCGGGCTAGAGTGAGTGCCGTGGCGTCAGCCTGGCTCAGAGCAACCTCAAACTCCTGGGATCAAGCGATCCTCCGGCCTCATCTTCCCGAGTAGCTGGGACTACGGGCATGTGCCACCATGCCCGGCTAATTTTTTCTCCATATATATATATTTTTAGTTGTCCAGACCATTTCTTTCTATTTTTTAGTAGAGACAGGGTCTCGCTCTTGTTTAGGCTGGTCTCGAATTCTCGACCTTGAGCAATCCACCCGCCTCGGCCTCCCAGAGTGCCAGGATTACAGGCGTGAGCCACCGCGTCTGACCGCATTTCCTTCATGGTTAGTCATGCTGAGCATTTTTTCATATATTTGTTGGTCATTTGTATATCTTCTTTTGAAAAATGCCTATTCATGGAATTTGTCCACTTTTTAATGGGGTTGTTTGTTTCTTTGTTGTTGAGTTGTTTGAGTTCTTTGTAGGTTCTGGATCTTAGTCCTTTGTTGGACACATAGTTTGCAAATATTATCTCCCATTTTGTAGGGTGTCGATTTACTCTTCTGATAATTAATTTTTCTGGGTAGAAGATTTTACTTTAATTAAGTCCCATTTGTTTATTTTTGTCTTTATTTCATTTGTTTTTGGAGTCTTAGTTATACATTCCTTATCTAGGCCAATGTCCAGAAGAATTTTTCTCAGGTTTTCTTCTAGGATTTTTATTGTTTCAGGTCTTACATTTAAGTCTTTGCCATCTTGAGTTAATTTTTATATATGGTCAGATAGGGATCCAGTATCATTCTTCTGCATATGGACATCCAATTTTCTGAGCACTATTTATTGAATAGAATAGCATGTCCTTTCTCCACTGTATGTTTTTGTCCCCTTTGTCAAAGATCAGTTGGTTGTAGGTATATGATTTTATTTCCGGGTTCTCTATTCTGTTCCATTGTTCTATGTGTCTGTCTTTATACCAGTACCATGCTGTTTTGGTTACTGTAGCCTTGTAGTATAATTGGAAGTAAGGTAATGTGATGCCTCCTGTTTTCTTCTTTATTGGTTCCATATGAATTTTAGGAATGATTAATTCTACGAAATATGACATTGATACTTTTTTTTTTTTCTGGTCTCCATTGTAAAGAACAGGAAACCGAGCGTTAAGGAGACTCCACTGTCCCAAGATCCCGCTCTGCCTGCGGGATAAGGTCCCAGACCCAGGAGATTCTCTGCAGTGTGACCCCCGCCCCATGTATCCTCTGCCTCGCGCCTCCCTGTCACCCAAGGGGAACGGAGCCCTCTTCTTCCTGTCTCAGAGGGGACTCAGCCTGCA
>CAUYSK010115385.1:0-10137 GCA_963575035.1 Avahi laniger
CTTCTTTTTCAGTCTGACCTAGAGAAATTATTTCAGTCCAAATCACTGTAAACCTAAGCAATAAAATCTATCTTTCTAATAACTTGTCAAGTCAATTGTCACCCAGCTACTCCTTTCTAACCACTTTCTTTTTTTTTTTTGAGACAGATTCTGGCTCTGTTGCCCAGGCTAGAGTGCCGTGGCGTCAGCCTAGCTCACAGCAACCCCAAACTCCTGGGCTCAAGTGATCCTCCTGCCTCAGCCTCTCCCATAGCCGGGACTACAGGCATGCGCCACCATGCCCGGCTAATTTTTTCTATGTATTTTTAGTTGTCCAGTTAATTTCTTTCTATTTTTAGTAGAGACAGGGTCTCGCTCTTGCTCAGGCTGCTCTTGAACTCCTGACCTTGAGTGATCCTCCCGCCTCGGCCTCCCAGAGTGCTAGGATTACAGGCGTGAGCCACAGCACCTGGCCCTCCAACTGCTTTCCATAGTCTGTCCAGCAGTTTGGATTTCTCTACCTACCCCTAAGATATGAAAACTGCATTAGGAAGATCTAAGAACAGCATCTTAGGCCTGCATCAGCATCTCGAGTAATATGGGCTTGACTGAGGGCCAAGTCCATGAGCACTGTGAGCTCAGCCCCTGATCTGCCTCCTCTCTCCCACCCACTTCTATGGTTTCCTAGTCCAGCCCATTTCTCACGACATGTGATCTAGAGCTGCCCAGGCCCATGGTAGGTCAACAAGGTGCAGTTCCACCATTCTCAGGTTTCAGTTAGGTCCTTAGTGGAAGCAATCTGGGGCCTTTAAAGATGAAATCACAAATTCAAATGCCTACTCAGGCACTTGATGTGAAATGGACCAGAGTACACTAACAGGTAGTGGTGGGGACCATGGCACGTTGTGGGGCACAGGCCCAGTCTGCAGGAGGCAGCCTCTTCTTCGCTGTAACTGATCACTGACACATAAGCATTGTAGGTTCAGTGTTGTTAGACCTTCTGAGTTTTCAAGGAAGTAAAAATTTAGATTTTTTATGTAAAATCTCTGGATTTTTTTTAAGTCAGAAACTAATTCAATCAAAAGAAAAAAGTCATATGGGTTAAATAAAACACATCTGTGCACCAGACTCAGACTAAGTCCACCAGCGTGTTATCAGTAATGATCAATAGCTGAAGCCAAACTAACAGGCAGGCAGGCTGCCTATATATTAATGTAAGAATAGTATAATGTCCCCAGCTTCAATACAAAAAGAATCAGGATTTGCCATCTCCAAGATGTGGGTGCTGACACATGCCCCAGGTGACTGTTCTCCCTAATTATAATAGACTGCAATTACAATACACCACGAACACTGCCTAGAAAAGCTATTGATGTATAAGCTATTACTATATATACGTATTTCATTCTATTATGTATATAATGAAAAGAAGCATTACTTACCTAGCTTTGGCATGTTGGAAAGGGCCGCATAACTTGGATGATGAATAATTGTGATATTAAAAGTTGCCTTCAGAGCTGGCTCATCAAAACAAGGGAAAACATTCCTGGCAAATGTTGGTTCCATTTGAGATGCTAGCAGGGCCCTGAAATACATTTTTGGGAAGACTTCATTTATTTTTATTTCAAATCAATGGAATAAAAAAATATTGAGAGATTATGGTTTCTAAGTAAACCTGGTATGCAGGAAGGAGTTTCCCCCTCATCTTCCTCCCTGCTCTCCCATAGCACACACACACAATTCTCACTGCACCACAGAATTCTTGTAAGACCAAAAACTCAAAAGAACTCTTTAATTTTCGACCACAAAATAATACTTGCTTCATTACATCATAAACCTTTAAAACCTTTTACAAACAAAGTAAGTACAAATATAGCAAAAATGCAATACCAGTCGTTTGAGAACCAGGTCTTTTTTAAACTAGGATTGCTTCTTTGGCAATGGTCTATTGCTTTCATACTCCACTAATGTGCAAGTCGGCTGAACTTTTTTTTTCTTTTTCTCACATGTTTCTTCTTCTTCCTAGTTGAAAACTTACAATAAGTTTTATTTTGGACACCCTTGGGCTTAAAAAAAATATGGGTACATGACAATTGAGCAAAACACTTTCAATTTTATATGGGTAAGTTTCTCAAATCCCTGCTGCTTCTTCCTCCATCTCTATGGGAAAATACAAAGAGTGACATTGTCCCACAGTGCACTGGTGATTTATATGGAAAAGCTTAAGGACAAGAATACCCTAAGTAAACAAAAAGACGTCAGGTTCACCCTCTGCAAACACTGCCCGAGTCTGATGAAAGTGTGGACCCCAGCATACCACTTTCTCCTCCAGATAAACCCGCAGTCTTACGGGCCCATTTGCCAAGCCTCGCTGATCCGGGAACCTGTCTTTAGATGACAATTGCAGATACTAAATTCCTTTTTCAGCTAAGGTCCTGAGATGCAAAGTCTCTGATACATTTGCCTTTGCTTCAGGCCCAATTCTTAGATAAATAAAAGGTGAATTTAACAAAGATATCTCGAGAGAGTGTATTCCATCCATTACTCACCTCTGGGAATCCCTCCTTCACCATGATAAGGCCCCTGCTCACACAAAAATTGACACAGGTTTAGGAAGGACACACAGGACAGTGGACACATTCAAAAACCTCTCATAATCAGCTAACATGAGGTGTCCATAACCTCACTATAGTTTACAATAAGCCTATTTTGCCCTGTTTGCTGTTACCCACTTTACTACACTCTGGCTTGCATACACTGGAAAGAGGCCTGTGGGCTCTGACACCAGGCACTTCAGCTGCAAGACCCTGGTCTGCCTACTACCAACTGGGCAATCACAACAGGGCAAGTCACATAATCATGCTAAGCCTCAGTTCCTCCACCTAGAAAATAATGACACCATTTACTTTGCATTGCTGTTTGAGCTTTTATATTATTGGTAACTAAATTTACCAATGATTCACCTTTGAATTCTCTGATATTCCTCACAAATCATTCTTGATACAGATGAGCTATATAAGCAATCAAAGAGCGATAAGTTACAGGAGGGGAGGAGGGCTGGAATCACTGAGAAAGGTCCCAGGGGTCACAGCTGATCACAAACCGAGTAAGAATCATCTTTGTCTCCCCAGTAAGTTTTAAACTACTAGAAGTTAGAGCTGATATATTTGTTTCTTCTGTATGATTTATAATACTAGGCAAAAATAAGGGTTCATAACAATTGCATATTTGCTCAGACTTGGAGCTACTATAAAATAAGGCAGCTTGATATTAGTATATACAAAAGAATACAAAGTACTTCTGCAGAGTATGTTACACTGGCATTTCTTATGTTGTAGTTTTGGTTGTAGTCTTTAAGGGGGAATGGGACAAAATAGAGAAGATTCAAGCAGTTGACAATACAGTTGGAAAGAATATTGAACAGGAAATTCAGCCACCTGATTTCTTGCTCAGGATCTGCAGTGTAGACACAGTTGTATAACTCTGGGAAAGTTGCTTAAATTTTATAGATGTTCATTTGTATAAAATGCAGGGCTGGGGCAAGATGTCTCAGGCCACTTAGAGCTCTAAAACTGTGATTCTAAGAGGGATAGAGATATCCAACAGGATGGAAAAAGAGCCCATGAGGCGGCCATGACTGAGTCATGTAGAGTTGGGAGAAAGTCCCCTTGAGGGTTCATGCATGGCCTTTGGGAGGTCTTTGAACACTTTGAAATTGTAGGACATTTTGTATAAATGGTGGTATATTAGCATGAGAAAGTGTCGTACAGAGTGAAAAAAGCACACACAATTATATAATACATGTTTATATATTTGGAAAGCCAACAGATGCCTATTGTTTTTGTAACAGAAACTGAGAATATTTTCTCTGCTGTCATGACTTCACAAAGTGCATAAATCTCAAGGATGCTGCAAGGTGGGGAGCAGGGAGAAAATTACACTCTTCAGGGAAGTGGAAAACTTTTATACTATGGGCTCAAAAAGGCTATGAGACACCAGCTTACAGGGCTACCATTTCAGCAAATCAAATATCAAGCAAGTATCTTTCAATTCCATGATTCAGGTCTGAAAGCCTCGTGGATTTTATTCAACTATTTCCGTCCCTGGTCTTAAAAAACAAAGAAAAAGTTAGGGAAAAATCCCTACAACACAAAGCCTTTTGGCTCTCAATCTCAACTGCAAAGGTCAGGGCCAACCAGCAGCACATATGATCTGGTTACGCCACATCTGGGGACCTTGGGTAGCGTTTCTTTCCCTTCTCTCTCTGCTTTGCACTCCAGCAATCCTGTAAGGATATTCTGACCTCAGAAAATAGAACTATTCACCCCCTCTCCTCCCTTCAAATCTCACTGAAACATGCTATTATGCTGTCCATTAGGTCTGTGTTTAGAATGGTCAGCTGGTGAGGGAGTTAATTTGGGAAAATCTCTCTCCTAGCGGCTCAGTATTGCAGAACCACATTCCTGCCCTCTTGTCTAGAAAGAGAATTATGGACTCGTCACTTTCTTGTGTTAGAAAAGATCTTTGTGGTCAAGAACCACATGATGTCCTTGGGGAATCAATCTACTACCACACAAAAAAATATTTACTATACCTACTCAGTGTATTGCATTCCAAATTATTTTATGAATTCCGTATACCTATAGCTCCAGTTACCAAGTGCTAAATAGCACAGCTGGTCAAGGATTAAGTAAAAGTCTCAGAAAAGTTTTCTCTCCCCTCAAAATTTTTACACAATAATACACTCAGGAATAAAAATATTTAGTAGAGCCAGATGTTACACCACTGGACTGTGGTTCAAGGATTGGCTCATGAATAATGTTTGTTTATTACTTGTGTAATAGGGTCTGAAAACTGAAGTTTCCACCAAACAAAAGAACATAATAGATGTAAAATTCCAAAGAAAGGTGCCAAACCATGTTATGAAGATTTTCAAAGTAAATGACCTCAAGAACCTTCTCAGCTAGATCAAGAACGTAGAAGAAGGGTCAGGGAATGGAGACAAAATAGATCAGAGAAGATATCTCTTGGTGGGTGGAGGGGGAGGGATGCACATTCTTTTGCCAAGCCTTCCATGCTCTTAGGGAGTTGGGAGGAGGTGAACACTCTAACCCTGGACTAGAAGGAGAAGATCCCTCAGACAGCAAAAGTGTTTCCTGAGGCTGAAAGGCTTAGAAACCCAACTCACTTTTGAGAAAGCTGAAATTGACAGGGTTGTCAGTGTCTAACTCCTACCAGGTGAGAGTCTAAAAGCCAAGACAATGGCTGACTGCTTTGGAGGCATAGCCAGAAGAGTGCTGCTGCCTTGGGATTGATGTCAGTCCCAGGCAAGGGATCTATGAGTGTTCCTTGGAAGAACCGTGGGCCTTGAGACACAGAGTGAGCCAGTATGGGGACTATCTTGGGTTCACCCGATAGAGCCACCTGGAGGAGGCTGAGGAGCTTGGAGATGCACTACTCTATGTGCAGGGGATGAGAAAGGAGTCACAGTGACCATGAGAACACAGAAATAAGAGAAGCATCCTACAGGCGGAAGAGAATAGTAGGAGAAAACAGGAAAACTCTGAAGAGTCCTGGAAAATGACATCATCTTAAGGGGAAAAGGCATCTGCAAGACCAGATTTAAGACAAAATGACAAGAGTATCCGTTCAAGTAAGAAGTGTCCTATGGGTCACCTCTCCTTGTCATTCCAGTCCCACTGGACCCTTCTAGGGTCAAAACAGCAGCCATCAAGATGGTCAGAGAGGACTAGAAATATGAGGTAGAGAAAGAAAAAGGACCACTACCCCTACCTTACTGCAGGCTTCCAGCCTGAAGCCAGCCCGAGAGTGGGGAAGTGAGGATGGAGGAAGGAGAGAGGGGGATTTAACAGTAAATTAAGCATAAAGTTTTGAGTATTACACAGGACTGGATTTTCTAATTTTTATATCTACTATGTTTGTGACTTAGACTGTGGATCATCTGTCACCTAAGAATAAGCCAGAAATTATGGACTGCTAGAGTCCTCATGCAGGAGCAGGGACGATTACCCCATACATTAAATTTCCCACTGTAAAAGGACAATGGGAAAAACAAAGTTGCATTTTCACTTAATTATGAGGTATACTTTTTCAATATACTAGTTATGCTCATTTTGAGAAGATACAGAATCTTAATCTTTGGTGAGCAAAACCATCTCTCAGAGAGAACTGCTGAGCTACATGAAATATGTGAGTTTGACCCCTTTATAGGATAATGCAATGAGCTCTTCCCTCTGTGACACCAATAACATCATGTGCCTGGCACTTGAGTCCCCTGACCTTGTTTTGAGACTTCCAAATCCTTTCCTAGTATTGCTTAAATTTCTTTCTTATGTGTCATACCCTAAGTACCATGCCAGATTTCCTAGCATAAACAGCAACAGCAAGGAAGTCTTTTTCAATTCTCTTTTTACTTCATTTATACCTGCACAAGTTAATTGATTTTGATCATGCTGCTTTTACCTTTATTTGTCCCTCCAAAAGAACTTAATTTATCAAACTATTTCACATTTTCCTCTCTTGATCATTCTATTTTCATTTCTCTAAATATCTTCCATTCCCTTTTATAAAGGAAAATGATAGGATCAAAAATGCAAGAAGTGATTCCTAAAGGAATCTTTGGACAAGATGACCTTGGAGAGTCCCACCATCTTAATATACAGATGTGAACGCTGACTCCCTGGGGGTTTATGCAACTGATCAGACAACCGATCTGTGGCAGAGGACCAGAATCAGGGCTCCAGCTCTCAAGCCTGGGGACCTTTCCAATGCACTGTCTGCTTTGAAATACATACTGTAAGAAATACCAAAAGCAAGTTATCATGTCATGAATTTGACCAAAAATTAACTTTATAATTAATAGCATTTGCATATCTAGAGATGATGAGACTTCTGTTTTCCACTATGAGGGAATAACATAGGCTGGAATTAGCCTTCTGTCAAAAACAACTAAAAAACCTCACAAAATATACAAAACAACTATTTTCAGGTATTAGATAACCGCAAGCACAGGACTATGATCTCCCAGAGAAGAGACATAAACAAGGAGAATCCACAATCACCTGTTTCTCTGCGTGGAAGCAATTCCTAAACTTCAGCACAGGAAAGGGGAACTGAAACAGAGTCCAGTGGTCTCACTGAGTTGAGGAGACAGACATTAAAATTCAGGGAGGCCTAGACAGCTAGAATTTACAGACTAGAGTATAAGGAAGAGGTAACTTTGCAAAGAAAGACCTCCAGAAATCTGCATAGGATTCCCCTTAAGTCTTTGGTCAAATATTAATCTGTCCTTTATGAGGTCAGGAAAATAAAAGCTATTGGGGAAAAACCAAGTACTCAGGTAAGATGAGCAATTCCCAGAGCTCACATAGTGCTAGGAGTTGTTTGAATTCCCTCAAACCAGAGTATTTAAAATGTCCAGAATATATGGATTATTCAACAGAGGGAGACCAGAAGGGTAATGCCTGAGAAGTAAGCTAAAGTAGCCCTAAAGGCTGCTGTGGGGCCCAAAGAGCTTAAAACACAAGACTCAAGAGAATTGGAGAAGGATGAAGAGGCTCACCAAGTCACTTAAGCTGCTATCCACAAAACTCCAACATTCTTTAAGCAATATAACAAAATTCAGCACTTGATAACAAACAAATTTAAATGTTAGGCACTCAATAAAAAATGAAAAAATGCCCAGATATTTGGAAATAAAATAGCACAGTTCTAAATAATCCATGAGTCAATGAAGAAATCAAAATGGAACTTAGAAGGAATTTGAACTTAATGAAAATGAAAAAACAAAATAACATCATCCGTTACATGCCACTAAAGCAAGAATTGTTGAGAAATTTATAACACTAAATGCCTTTATTAGAAAAGAAGGATCTTAATGACCTTGTGTCAACCTTAAGAATACAAAAAAAGTAAATGAAATAAAGCCCAAAGTAAGAAGAACAAAGGAAAAAAATAAAGATCAAAATAGAAATCACTGAAATAAGAAAACAGGACAATAATAGAGAAAACCAATGAAGCCAAAAATTGGCTCTGTAAGAAAATTAATAAAACATATAAATCTCTAAGCAGACTGATCTAACTTACTGAATATTAGAAGTAAAAGAAACCTGTGACAGTCCCATTCTTTTAATTTACATATGTAAAAGCTGAAGCAACTAATTAGACAATTAGTAAATGGTAGGGCGGTACCAGACCAGGGCTCCGGCTCCCAAAGAAAGAAGACACAAATTGCCAATATCAGGAATGAAAGAGGTTATGTCACTACGGAGTTTACAGGTATTAAAAGAATCATAAGGAAATATTTTGAACAACTTTATACCTATAAATTTGACAGCTTAGTTTAAATGAACAAGTTACTTGAAAGACACAAACTACCAAAGCTCACTCATGAAGAAATAGATAACCTAAATAGCCCTATAGCTATTAAATAAATTTAACTTGTAGTTAAAAAACATTCCACAAAGAACTTCTAGTCCTAGGTGACTTCACTAGTGAAATTCAACCAGGCATTTAAGGAAGAAATAGTACCAGTTTTACACAAATTCTTTCTGAAAATTAAAAAAGAGGGAATATTTCTGAACTCATTCTTTGAAGCCAGTATTACTCTGATACCAAAACCAGACAAAGACATGGTAAGAAAACAAGTCAATATCTCTCATGAACAGAGTAAAAATTCTGAATAAAATTTCAGCAAATCAAATCTAACAAAATTTAAAAAGGCTAGCTAATACATCAAGACCAAGTAGGATTTATCACCAAGATGGTTAAGACCAAGATGGTTTATCACTAGAAAATCAATGTAATTTATATGAATAAACTAAAGAAGAAAAACCATATGATCATCTCAATAGATGCAGAATAAGCACTTGAACAAAATCTGACATCCACTCAAGGAGCCAAGATGGCGGATGAAACAAGCCTCCAGTCAGAGTGTCTCTGCAAAAAAGACAGATTTTGGAAGAAAGTGAAAAAAATAAACTAGCAGAAAAATATAGATCAGGTGAGGGTCGGAATGAACGGTGCCCGAAACTACAGGAGACTCCACAGGAAGATGGTGCGGAAGAGAACTGGAAGGAGAAAGGTCCACAAGAGGCTTGGAGACCAGCAACAAGGGTAGGTGGAGCAGATAACTTTCCCCTCCCTTGCATCTCGGACTGTTGGTGGGCTCCTGAGTGGTTGGAGAGACCTGTCATCACCAGCCCAGAGACAGCTGCCGCCAGTGAGTGGAGGCCACTTGCAGACAGGACACGAGGCTCCCAGCTCCCTCGGGGTACCTCCCTGTGTGCAGACCCGAGCCTATCGGCAGATGCCATATTACTCCATTCTCTCCTTCCACTTTCCTACCTGTGGGTGCCCACAAAGACAATTTAGCCATCACATGGAGGTATCTCCAAGGAACGAGACCTTTCCTTTTGGGGCCCTACAGCAGACTGAGGGGTACTCAGACTGCGAGCTCCCTGCCCACCAGCCCTCCCAGGTGCTGCTTGACTGGGGACTCCAGGAGAGCGGGGCAAATCCCGAGGTGGAGTGAAATAGATCCAGCTTGTAGGTGATTCGAGACCATCACCCCTCTCCTTGGCAGGGTCAGGGATTGATCTCCAGGGCCCAGGGGACAGGCCTGAAGATCAGACCCTGTACACGCAGGTCACGATCACACTGCCCCAGGGCACAGAAGGGAGATCTGTGAAAGAGCCTACTGAGGAGTGTGTGCCTTCAGGAGGCAGATCAGCATGCCTGAGTGGCAACCCTCCTCACAAAAGAGAGCTGTGCACCCAGCTCAGGCTGCGATCCTGGGCAGGGAACCTCCCAGCCCATGTCACAGCCAGGGGAGATCCATCAGTCTGAGGTCCTGCTTGCTAACAGAGGCCTGGGAGAGGCCACGGAGAGGGGGAGGCTGGAGGGGAGGGAGATCTGTTTCAGAGTGCGGGTCTTGGACAGCCCCACCCCCTCAGCCCAGACTTTCAGCTGAGTGGAGCCATTTCAGCCCATCCTGGAAGGTTTGCACTGAAGGAAAGAACAGACCTTTGACCCCTGCTAACAGCAATTGTAGAGCCTGAGGGCAGGCTTACCCAACCCAGTCCCACCCAGACTCACTCCTGGTCCTGCCCCCACTGAGGTGGAGAATAAGGACACACC
>CAUYSK010115386.1:0-88672 GCA_963575035.1 Avahi laniger
TCCTAGCACTCTGGGAGGCCGAGGTGGGCGGATCGTTCTGAGCTCAGGAGTTCGAGACCAGCCTGAGCAAGAGCGAGACCCCGTCTCTACCAAAAATAGAAAGAAATTAATTGGACAGCTAAAAATATATAGAAAAAAAAAATTAGCCGGGCATGGTGGCACATGCCTGTAGTCCCAGCTACTTGGGAGGCTGAGGCAGTAGGATTGCTTGAGCCCAGGAGTTTGACGTTGCTGTGAGCTAGGCTGACGCCACGGCACTCACTCTAGCCAGGGCAACAAAGTGAGTCTCTGTCTCAAAAAAAAAAAAAAAAAAAAAATAAATAAAGCCCAAAAATCAGACCCTGTAATAATAGCATGTACATTTCTAGTACTCTAGGGATATGATATGTTTGGCTAATCCTTCTAAAGTGAAAGTCAAAGCTTGCCTATTTCATAGCCTACCACCAGGAAAAAATTAAAATGTTTTCTGGGATGCTGCATTTTAGAAACAACATACTTTTCTTGGGTATGCTGTTACAACCAGTAACTAAGGAATAATCCAGGCTACTTATTTTAAGTGGTACTCAGAGCAAGAAAAAAATCTTTCAGTAGCAACCCTGCAGTGCAAGATGCTAAGCGGCTCGAACATTAGTATACAGCATATATGAAGTTGATGGCAGCACAGCACCAAACCTCATAGGCTGATAGGAGGAAAGGGATGGTTTCCAGAAGGAAAACCAGGCTCCTGTTTCCACAAAAGAGTGGATGCTGGGCAGCAAAAATAGCAGGTTTTCATTACACATGGAGTGGATGGTAGAGTGACTCTGCCTGGGAGAGCAAGAAAGGGGAGCTGCCAGGTGCAGGGCAGCGGGGGCTTAGGGAGGACAAAGAGGTATCTGGGCAAATGGGACTTGACTGAATAGATGCTATAATGGAGAGTTTAAATACTTGGCACTATGTTAAAGCTAATTGGTATAAGAAAATAGCAACCAAAAGTTTCAGAAAAAAACATTGCACAAGAAAAGAAAAGCAATCATATTACATTATGTGGCTTTAATAAATAATATTTATTTACTTACTATCAAAGCTTCAGTTAAAAGATTTAATTGAGAGGAAAACCATAGAATACTCAATTATGGTTATAGAATAGTATATACAAATGTTCTCGGTTTTAACACTGTGTGGTGAAATGACCTGTGTTGAGAGGGTGGTGGTGATATAAAGGAGAAAAAAAGGAAGGTTAATAGTCTCATCTTATGAAGTGAAGAGCAAAGAGATGCGATTTTTGTTGAATGGATGTTGCAATAAAATCACATTCCTGTAAATAACAAAGGTAAGAAATAGAAACTCCGAAAGCTGCATTGTCACTATATTATGAGTAGGGAATGGAAGAGGTGAGGTGACGTGGCACGTTCCTCACCCATTATGATAGCCAGGGAGGAGATAATGCATCAAATTGATAAATGGAGAAAAAGCAGGACAAATATAGTGTGAAAAATATAGACATAAACATCAGAAGAAGCATTTCAAAGAGTTTATAGCAGTTCTGCTGAAGGGGGTGGTGTGGAAATGTTTGCCCTTCTGCACTATGACATTTTAAAACTTAAATATATACTCTAATACTGTGGAAAGAAAATAAAATTGATAAGTAATGTTTTTTTTGCACCTTTGAGTTGTATCCTAAGTTTCAAAACCCCTATGTTTCGTTGTTACAAAATGAAGCAAATTGATGGCAAGTACTGACAAGAGAAATTCACATAAAGTGCTAAGGGAATATGGTAAAGACAGATTCCAAATGGAGGATCGCTAGAAACGTGAAGTTGTGGAGAAAGGACGGCTTCCTCAGCAAGGACTAAGACGAGCTGCACATCCTGACGTGCAGGGTGTGTACCACGACTATGAAAACATCCTAAGTTGAAGTGCAGGATTTCTAAGGTTGACAGAAGAGTTATTGGGAGATAAGGATGAATATGTAGGTTTTGGCCAGGTTTTTCAGCTCCTTTATTTTTGGAATAGGGACATAACGTTTATGTCAAACATTTTGCAGCTCTTTTGGAGTTTTTGACAAAATCACATCAGGTCATAGGAAAATAAATCTGGACTCACAGTGTGCAAGAAAGTTTAAAATGGGAAGAGTTTAGAGACTAGTGATCTGTTTAATAGCTCTTCCACAATCCAGGAAAAGGGTCAGTAATTATAAGAACATCATGAATTGCTAACATTTATGGAGTTTTCACGAGGAACAAGGATTCCACTGAGTTCTGTATCTGGACTATCACATTTTATCCAGAACTCTACTATCACACTATCCTTATTCATGGATGATGAAACAGAGGTTTAAGTAAATTAAATCATTTTCCCTAAGATCATATCACTAAAGTTTGGTAGAGCCAGACTTTGAACTTGGGCGATGACACTCCAGAGATTGAGTGCTTAACCAGTCATCGTGGCTTTCTCACACCTGAAATGAGGCAGGATATGGGCCAGGACAACCATGGCGATGAGACTAGATTTTATTCCAAGCATGAGGTAAAGCCACTGGGTGATATGATGTGACGCACAATGTGGGGAAAGACTGTAGTGTGGCAAGGTGAAATCCAGTTGCTGTGGCCTGAATTTTGACCCTCCCCCAAATTCCTATGTTGAAGTTCTAACTCAACAGGATTTCAGAATGTGATTGTATTTGGACCTGGGTCTTTAGGGAGGTGATTAGTTTAAATGATGTCATTACAATAGTCCTTAATATGATTTGTGTCCTTATAAGGGAAAGAATCAGGACACACACAGAGGGAAGACCATGTGACGATACAGAAAGAAGACAGTGTCTACGAGCCTAGGAGAAAGAGCTCAGAATTCAACCCTGCCAAAACCTTGATCTTGCACTTCTAGCCTCCAGAATTGAGAAAATATTAATAACTTCCTGTTGTTTAAGCCACCGCAGCTGTGATATTTCATTATGGCAACCTTAGCAGACTAATATACTAATAGAAAATTATACAGATGAGTGTTGATGGGGGCTTCGGCTTGTGATTGAGGCCAGAAGTAATGAGAAGAGACTGGCTTGGGGAAAGGTTTCTAAGGTCAAGCCAGCTGATCTTGTTCATTGATTGAATGTGTAGGTGAGAGGGGAGAAATCACGGATGATTCTTAAGTTTCAGATTCCTGAAACTGGATGAATGGAGATGGAAATGCCTGGAAAAGGAGCAGGATTGTAAATAGCATAAGACAATGGAATAGAGAGAACAACAGGAAAAGCCAGCACTGGAGAGACCCCTCCGGTGCCATGCATTCCATTCGTATTCTCGGAAACAAAGAGCTCATGAACAATCAGAAATAAATTTGAGTAGAGGGGAGGAAGATAACCTTGTACCCTCAATTCTCAGAATGTGAGTTCATTTGTTGACTGACAAGGACCACAAAATGAGTTTAGGGCCCAGGGTCTTACAGAAAGTTTGACAGGTTTGAAATAATCAGCCTGGTTTTGTTTTCAAAACAGGGGCATCAATTAGACAACATTTACTATAGTTCATGAGAAAATGTTGTTTAGAGGGTGCAAATGCCCTCATTAGATCCATATTTCTGAGTTCGAATCCCGAACGTGGCATTTCTTAGTTCTGTGATCCAAGGCAAGTTATAACTAACTCCCTCTGTGCCTTTCTTTCTTCATCTGTAAAATAGGTGGCAGAATACTGCCTTCTTCAGGGGTGTTCATGAGAATTAAATGGGATTCAAATACTTATAAAAAATGTTGGTATATTTAAAGGCTCAATAGAAATTAGTTGTTTTCATTATCATCATCATCATCATCATTAAGAATAAAACATGAAGGATACAGAAAAGCAATTTTAGCTATCAGAGATACCTAAATGGGAGCCAGAGCTAATTAAGCTCTCCAAGGGACAATGTGAACAGAATTTATGTAGCATTTTGCTAACAAATACTCAAGAAAACACTAAAATTAAGTTAATCCAGGAATTCCAATGAGAACTAATTTCTGAATAAGCTTGTCCCATGAGTCTTCTTTCTTCAAATCATGGCACCTCTGCCCCAATCCCATATTATAACAAGGAGCATAGACATTGTGAAAATGGTATCAGTTGCACAGAAATGTCCCTTTTCTTTCTCAGACCATTGACTTTCCTATGACCCACTTAATTCCAGCAAATGGCCTCACTTCTTGCTTCTCATAGAAAAGGTAAGTCATCATAGGGGACCGTCTTCACTTTCTGTCACTAGGGATGAATGTGCTCTTGTACCCAAACCTACACGTCGTGTTATCCCCTTATTGTGATGGAACATGTGTCAGTTCCTGCAGGACACTCTTCATTCATGCTGAGGACACTATCCTCTCCTGGGGACTTTCTCTTTGGGGACTTTCCTCTCTTGATAACTTTTTTTGGTATCTTTAGCTTTTTCCTCCCTACTGGATTCTTCTAAGCACCATGTAAACGTTCTTCATCGCTTGATTTTAAAATAAACACTTGACCCCACTAGCTACAGCTCTCTCTCCTGCCCACTCTAACCAAACTTTTCCAAAGTGTTCTGCCATCCCCTCCTCCTTCCCTTCCCGTGCCTACTCCAGCCCCTGCAATCCACCTTTTGCTTTAATAGAACGTCTCTTATTAAAGTCACCAATGACTTTCTCATCAATAAATACATCAGTAAATCCACTGTATTTAGATCAGGTGGCTGATCATCTCTCGTGACCTCCCAGTGGTTCTTGGTCACAACCTGCTTCTTGAAATGTTTCCTACTCACCGTTTCCAATAGACTTCCACCTCTGTGGTTCTCCTGCCTCTTTACCCTGGTCCTCCTTGGCCTTCTTTCCTGTCTCTTGTGTCTCCTCAGCCCTTTTCGCTTTCCCTCCTCCACCTCTCCCTTCCCTCCCTGTACCCCGTGGTGACATCCGCCCCTTCCATGGCTTCTACCACAGCCCATAAGCTGATAACTTTCATTCTTCCTGAAATCCAGCCCAGATTTCTTTCTTGTGCTTACTCTTTACATAACCAAATACTGGCTAAAACCTTCCCTCTAGATATTCTTTTGTCTCAAACTCCAAATGCCCAAAACCAAATATGAACATATTCTCACCTACAGTCCTCAAACTTCTGTTTCTATCTTGGTGATGGTTCCAACGTCCAGTTGAACTGTCCAGAAAGTTGAGAGTATTCACTGGCTCCTTTTCCTCTCAATCGGGCCTGAATTAGTGCTGTCGATTCCTCCTCCCTGGTGGCCCCCAGCTTTTCACTCTCACTGTCCACTCCTCGTGTGACACCAGCCTGTCTAGGGTGTTATTGAAAGAGCCTCCTATAGGATCTTCGTGCTCCAGTCTTGTTCATCCTCAGTGCCTTATCCATAGAGGCAGTTTCAGTTTTTAAACAAATACAAATCAGATTATCCTATTCACTTGCATAAAACTATTTTTATACTATTTGGTCACATATTGATCACAGTCCAAACCTTAATATAGGTGACAAGTGTCTTACCAAATCCTCTAATTCATCAATCTTATAATTTTCTTTCTTATAATCCAACAGACCCTCTTTTTTTAAATGTATGATCACACTTCATTAAAATCACAGGACTAAGCATTAACACTAGAAGAAATTGTTGCACAGGAGTTTCCAACACAGCCTTGGGATCCCGGCTGCCGGGTTTGATCCCAACCTCTACCAGTAACTGGCTGTGACCTTGGACAACTTATTTAACCTATCTGTGCCTTAGTTTCCTCGTCTGTAAAACAAGGATGCTAATATAACTGTTTCTACTCCACAGTAATATTGTAAACACTAAATTGGCAAATTCACATGAAGTGTTTAGAACAGAGATTGGCACACAGTAAGAGCTTGGTGATATTGCTAATATTTTTTTACAATAACTTCATTGCAATTACTCTGACTCTCTTGGTGTTTCCCCTGAGGTCTTTGCTGGGTAAATGCTACCTCAGGAAAAATGCAAACATACATCTCTGGCCTATCCCCATATAGGAAACAGTTGCCGATTTCTTCGGCGCACAAATAAACTGATCATACAAGACCCAGGCTCAAGCGGTCCCACAACACCGTTCAACAAGACTAAAGTCTCTCTAGTCAGGTTACACTTCCGCTCTTTTGCAAAGATCATTTAATAACTTTTCTCAATTCCCAAGGCCCCAATAACCTCCTCCTCACTAATCCTTATTTTTGGCTGATGACTTTGCCTCCTGTTCAACTGAGCGATTAGAAAATTTCAGACTGAAACTCTGTGATCATCTCATCTTCAATCCAAAATCCCACCTGCTTCAGCTTCCAATTGATCCTGTCCTTTCGGAGAAGGGAGAGTCTCTTCCCTCACCAAAGAATGATGCACATGCCTGTCCAGGGCCGTGTTACCACGCACCTCCTCAGAGATGTTGTCCCTTCTGTCCTCCCCGCCCCCTCCTCCCCCCGTCTGTGCTCTGCCGGGTTATTCCCAGCAACATTCCCTCCTAACACACCTCTTGTCTGCACGTCCCCTACAACCACGCTCCAGTTCTCCACGCTCCTGAAAGTCGGCTTCTCATTGCTTTCTACACCGGACCCTTCTGCTTTGCCTTGTTCTGCTCACTCCCACCTGAACTCTAAACATGGGAAAGCTTTAGAATTACCTGATCAATTTACTTTGTTTACATTTTCCTTTTTATGTTCACCTAAAAGTGATATATGATTTTAAAATTCTATATCTAAATATGTCTAGAATAATCTCTTCCAATAAATATAAACAAAGATTCTAAGTGAAAGAAAGTACCAGGTTGTAGTTTAGTTGAACACTTTTTTTTCTTAGTGGAACATAAAACATCATCGTGTCTTACAATCAGTGTCTCGGAGATGTGATGAAACACAGTGCCACGAACTCACGTCGGCTTCCCGGGTCCCCATTCCAAAGCAGAAACTCCCTGTTACTCTCTCCCAGAAGGAATTCTCTTCCTTTCTCTTCAAGGGACTTCTCTCAATAATAAATTTCTTTATCTCTTTATCTGTTTCATCACTGTTTCTTTGACTAATGTCTTTAAGGGAAAAGTCACATCTCTTTGGTTCACACCACTGTACTGTACTCTGCCAGCAGAACTCCCAGGTCCCAACAGGGCTTGCGTTATGTATTCGTGGATTCGCTGACTCAGGGAATGAAGAACCCCCTCTGGGAAGGCCCCTGAAGTTGGTAACAGAATGTTAGCAGCTGTAGGTTACAATCAGGGAAAAGACAATTGACTGATTTTTGCCCTAGACTTTGGTTATTAAACACTAAAACAAACTCGCTATATGACACTTTAACATGAGAATGCTCTAGACCTTTATAAAAGAAGACATATAAAAGGCAATTCGTTTCTACTTAGCACCATCCGGGTGAACCTTATTAATGGAATGACCCAATTGTACGGTCAGGAACATTCCTCTGCAAGAATAGCTGCAGACCCTAAAATATGTGAAGTTCCTAGAAGATAGACTACAAAATAAACATAAACATAACCTTGGAAATTTCTTGCCCAAATCCAAAGCAAATATTCTGTCTGGGTTCCCCTTGTACCACCATGGGCGTAACCCAGAGTAAAAGCAATCATTCTGTAATCCCTCAAGTCCTTAAGCAAAGAGTAAATGCAATTTTCTTTTCTGGATACAAAAAATATAAAAAGTAAACTCTGATCTGGAGCAGGTGTCAATGCTTACGTGGATCATAAATCATAATTAAATATAAACAGTGCCTTATATCACCTTTTGATCTAAGTTTTTCATTATGGAGACAAGATGAAATGGTAGAAATCCCTACGGAATTATGATTCGTTGGATAATGTGTAGTTGTCCCTTCGGTGCTGGATGGAGATCGGTATTATTCCGGGAGACTTCATCACGTGTTTACATATATTTAGGCACTATCTTTTGCAGACATTGTAGAATGAAGAAACATAACTGAATCACAAAAGCATGCAAATTAAATGTCTATGACTTGCATTTGAAAAATCAATTATGAACTACAACAACAGACCTAAGAAGTTGAATAAATAAAATATAATGATTTCCTTCCTCCTGGGGATGATGTGGGACTAACTGAGAAAACATGTATTAAGTTCTCTTTGAAAATGTAGTCTAAACACATGATATTAACAGTCATCATTATTTATCCTACATTTTCTGGCTCATTAATTTATATCTGGATTTCAAAAGATTAATATATCATTTTTAATTTAAAAAACATATAAAATAATGAAATTGTGATCTTTTAATGAATTAGATGTAAATCTATAAAGGAAAATGTTGATTTCTAACGTGTAAAATGATTTTTAAAATTTGGTTTTGTGTTGAAATCCTTTCTAGAAGATGTTATACCAAAACATATCAGAAGAGGGCAGTAATGCTTCACACTTCAATTCAAACATTCTATTTCTTCCACTGGACAGGACAGGAATAGACAGTCATTTCAATTTTTCATTGCAAATCAAAGCATAATTATAAGCTAATGTCCTACTCCTCCACCAACCTCAAAGGTCATAGGCGTATGTTCTATAAATGAAAAGAAATTGTTAGTTCTAATTACTTGTAAAATTAGTATTGTATGCTCTGGAAGTGCTTGTTTCTCCTTGGTTTTACTTTTCGTCTTTGAATTGAATGAGATATCACAGCTGATACAAAGAGTAGCTATCAATATCCTACATGGAGTAAATTCTATACATTGTAATTTAACTCAAATATTTATCATTCTCATAATTTGAATCACTTCAAATGAAATTATTGTGTTTCTCACCAAAGACACTTAAATTTTTTTAAATGAGATAAAATTAATAAAAACAATAGATTTAGCTTTTAGTAAGCCAGGTATTTTTTCTTTTTTTACAGTTTAATGTATCCAAAACAACCCAAAATAGTCAATGTGGCCTAGGCTCTCACCTGGCTGAGTGGTTGAATTGTGAGTTTGAATCATGCTTGTCTTAGAATCTTAAAACTGGGGCACACTTGATTTGGACACAGAAGTATTTGGAGGAGGAGGGTATACTGGTGTTGGAAGAATAAGACTCTCGTGACTTGTTGAAGCAGGAGAGCCCAAGGCAAAATTCTCAAGTAAGCAACGCATTTGGGGTTCCTGATCTGTTTGGGTACCGACACCCCAACTCAAATAAAATTTAGCAGAACCAGGAACAGCAAGCGGAAACCATAATAAGGCAGATTTCAGGTCAACTCGGACAAGAGCTTTTTAACAATGAGAACCAATGAGTGAAATAAAGTTTTCCATGTGAAATGAATTTGACCTGCATTTCAAACAGGGCTCGGACAGTAGTGATTAAAGACTGAGGTATCTAATGACGTTCAACTAGGTAATCTCTCAGTCATTCTGCAAACCCAGAATGTTGTGAAGTGAACACACCTTGATGAACACTTGCAAGGCCCGAGGCAGAGTCTCTGTGGACTCCTGGTGCCTTCATCATGCCCCCAGTCTACTCTGGTGCCATTCTGGAGCCTGTCCTTGAAGAGGCCGTCACTGGGCTTTCCTTTTTCTTCTGAACTATAACTTACTTACACTTCTGAGCACTGCTGGTTTTTGAATTTCACAAGTAGGTACTAGCTGTAACAAAGAAAACTCTGGAATGAATGAATCCTTATCTCACTTTCCCAGGTGACTGCAGGTGGGTCAGTGGCCGCAGGTGCTGCGTGTGGACGCTAAGCAGCAAGGTGAAGTCTGCCCATGCAGTGCCCCATCTAAGTTCACAATCCTGTTGTTTTCCCATATAGTCAGTCCCCTTTGCCCTGAAATGTGCAAACCTGTATTCTCATTATATATAAGCCCCTTTTTGATTGCAGCTGCCTCTGTTTTGAGGCACAAGGTTGAGTTTCTCTTCCTATCATTGTGTCTGTCCCTTGGGCAGGGTTTGTTTCCCAAATTTACTTCTCTTTGTCGGTCAGCGCCTGTGTGGTCTTCCAGCACGTGGCCCACTGCCACGGAGGGACTTCAGCAGCTCTACTCAGTCCCAGGCCCACTGCTTCAGGGTGCAGGACGAATGCCCTGAAGTGCCCGTCAGATGCCCACTAGAGAGACCCCAGTGGGTATTTAATAGGCTCCACATACCGAGCACTTGATATGGACCAGGTGTCCTGGCCAGGCTTTAAATGAGCTATTTCACTTAATATTCATAACAAACTCTCTTAAGTTATGCACGAGAATTAATCAGTAGCAAACATCAGGAGCCCTAACCAATAATACTGACCCGGGAACTAAGCCTGCAACATCCCATACCAATTTGGTTGAACCACAAGTGGAAAACAAACAATAATATGTTTATCAACCAAAAATTGAATGGCTTATACATTAGGTTTAATTTGCCTAACTTAGTAAAAATGTTGAATGAGACATAAAAAAAATCACCAGAGCCAGAACTGATCTAAATCAATATTTCAATTGATTCTAGTTCCCCGTAGTCCACAAAAACAAAAACATAACATTCTTCTCTTACTCACTATTGTCAATCTGTAGTTATACAAAACACTTCGACACTTTCCTTATTTAGAAAGTGAATGAAAGTATTACCTACCTCAAAGGACTAGTTTACGAAACATATAGGATTGTGGTAGCACCTAGCTCATGGTAATGCTCAATAGGTGTCAGCCGTGGCCACCATGTCACTCCTAGGGGCACGCATTTGTGTCTCTTCATTCACTGCTGTGTCTTTAGGCCTAACGTGGTGCCTGGCACATCACATACACTCAGGAAACAGCCGTTGGAAAGTATCCAGAGTAATGTCAAGGAGTTTGGGCGCCGGCATCAGACTGTTCACAGGGCAGAGCGACCACCTGGTGTGTGAACTGAACTAAGTCATTATTCAACTTCCTTTTACTTTCGTTTCTTCATTTGGAAATGATACTGATAACACCGATCTCAGGGTTACTGTGAGGATTGAGAAAATGCTTATAAAATATTTAGGAAAGCCCTTGGGATGTAGTGAGTGGTAAATAATTATTAACTACTATCATTATATCATCTCTATAGTGTGGAAAAATAGCAATTTGGGATAAAAACATCAGTCCTTCCAATATATTCAGGGCTACCTCACTGTATGAGCTGTTACAAATGAGAAAATTAAGTTTCCAAGGTTTATGTGACTTTTCCAAGGTAAGCTTACAAAGCTCTCTAAGGAACAACCTGGGTTTCAAAATATGGTTTTTCTGATTCTCCTGACCACAGTCTTCAGCACTGGGCCGCATTATACTTGGTCCTATGTAGGTTGTTTTAAAATAAATACAGCTCACTCCTACAATTGGTTAATAATGTAAGTGGTAGTTGGTATGAATTAGTCTGAAAAAAAAATGTAATGTGCATATATTTACATGACAACATCCTCTAATCTTATTTTAACTTGAAAGCAGCCATTTAGCATTTTGTCTGCATTTGGACCAAACAACCGGCCTGCTCCTCTGACCCGTTCTTACACCAACAATGTATGTGAGCAGTCCTCAAAATCTAACTGAATACATACTGGGGCAGCCAACATAGGAAGTGAGCGAAACCAAGCTGGACCTCCATTGTGTAAGTGCTTAATGTGAAAAATAGTTTCAGGAAAATGGGCAGGTTTGAAATTCAACAGAGAGAGAGAGAGAGAGAGAAGGAGATGGATGCAGGACTCTGATTGATGCAGCATGCAAATTCCGGAGCTTTAGGAGGGGTTGCTCCGGCCAGGCTGTGGCCAACATTGTAGATTTTGCCCTTGTAAAGTCTTTGACTGCTCTTCTAGTTCTACGTTTTAGGCCAGACCTTCTCTTTATTACAGGACTTAGACCCTGTTATATTCTCCTGGGCCAAGAGAAAGCCCTTGAGACCTTTCTCTGTCCGAACCACTCCCAGACCATTTTGGTTTCCAGCAGACCGGAAACCCAGTCATCTGACCTGACTGGCAATTTCAGATTTGGCCAATTTTCATATTTTGGGAAGTATAACAAGATGGTCCTTAGCACCCTTTTGTTGTTTTCAGAAAATTGTTTATCCTATCACTTTCGGAGCAAGGATTCAGGAAAACCCAGGGCCCAGGCATTGATTCTTCTAAGGAAAGGATGGTCAACACAACATTTTTTAAAGATCACGTACCCGAAATCCCTTAATAATCTACAGTCCATAAAATAATTTCTTAATTAGCATAAGTTTCTTTTTTCCCTTCTGCTTTATGGTCATACTTGGGGTGGAGTGGGGGAGATGAGGAAGAAAGCAGGTGTCGCCTATACCTAAACTCCAAAACATTTCATTAACTTGTTCTTACTCTACGTCTCGGGTTGTGCACGCACAGATGTGATACAGTTGCCGTGTGGGGATGAAAGTCCGTATCATGGCTCATAACAACATATTGTTAAGAGGAATATGTGATTAATGTTTAATTTTGGAAAGAGCAAAAAGAAAGTTTTCTTATTAACTAGGCTTAAACAAATTCGAATACACTTTGAAGTATTAATAATTACTGATATTAAAGTATATTCATCTGTTGACAACTTTGCTACATATTTTTTTCTGATCTTTTGAATGCAAATGTAACCAGTATTTAGACTTTAGCTCCAAATGGTAAATCAACAACTATAATTTCCCAGAGAACTTTTGGATGTCTTTTGTCTATCACTGATTCATTACAAATATTTTGGAAACTTTGCACCATTCCCATCTTCATTTCAATATATAAGATTTTAGATTTATTGATTCCTAAAGGGGAATTAAATTTTACAGTATAAGAAAATTAATATAAAATCTTTTTATTTAAAAAAATAAGTTGGAAGCATATACGATCTTACAGGAAAATTTATGGTCTTATCAGTAACATTTAAAATGTCGTTTTGTATGTATCCCCTGAACACTTCCAAATTTTCCAATTAATCGTTTAAGGTACTACTAAGACCTATAGTAATTATTTTACAAAGATGTTTGTGAACAGAATGGCTGCATTCAATCATGCCGTTTTTTCCCCAGCCTTTTCTGTCTCACACATTCCTTTATCAAACTGTCACCGACCATAAAACAGAGGGAAGACTTATGGGAACTAACATGTATTGTCTTTTATTTGTCACTCTGCTAAGCATTTGTGTTTGTTAATTCTTAAACAGCCCCACGAAGTAAGGGTTATCATTATCTTCCATTTAAATGTGTGAGAATTGAAGAAAGAGCTATTAAACATTAGCTTGTAAGTGGCAGATGCTAGCCTTTTAGCCCAGAGCCTTCACCTCTGTACTTTTATAAGGATTTTGCTAAGATACTAGAAATGTAAAAATCAAAGAAATGTTCTGCCATGGAGGAAAAACTTAAAAGACAACATAAAGACAAAGAAAAAAAAAACAAAGTGTAATATAAGAGTAAATACTTTTATTTACTAAGTGTTATGAGGGATGAGAGACTAACTAAAATTGAGTAGCTATTGTATGCTACTCAGTGTATTGGCACATTGTGTTTATTATTTTATCTAATGATCAAATTTAATGTCTAAGGAAGCTATTATTATCCCATTCTAGAAATTCAAAAGAAAAAAAAAATGTGCCTCAGCAGCAGTGTTGGGTTTGGTCAAATAGAAATTGGAGAGAGGATTTCTGCCCACTGGAACGAGGGCGTAAGTGATATTTGCCACTTCTGGGGCTGGCCCCTGCAGGCTCCCACCTGCTCTTTCTCCCTTCCTCCATCTGCCAGCTGAAAGCAGAGCACCCCAGGGCAGACTCAAAGCTATAGGTCATGGGAGAGCCACCACGTGGAGGAAGCCTGGGTCTCTGAATAATAATAGCATAAAAGGACAGACAATTCCACATTGCGCTAATCCATGGAGAGTTGGAGATTGTTAGAGCAGCCAGTTTGCCCTAAATACATGGATGTCAGTTGGATGTCAGAGAGTGAGAGAGTATGTGTTTGGAAGATGACTCTGAGGTGTCCAGCTATGTGGCATGAACTGACACTTTTGACAAATTATGGGGAGGGAAACGTGAAAGTTCTAATCTTCCAATTTCAGTGGCATACAAAAGCTTATGCCATTTTGGAAATTACTTGCCAATTCTTGTTGAAACAATTGCTAACTGGCCCATAAAATCCTATGACTAGACCAAACAGAACCTTTGGTATTCTTGTAGAACACCAGCTCTCAGATTTAGTATGTAGAATAATCACCTACTGAATCACCTACTGATTCTAATCTGAATTAGAATCAGATTCTAATTCACAAATTCAAGGCCTGGGATTTTTCACTTCTAACAATCATCCATGTGATTCTCACACAGATGTTCAAGGGCCAACCTATCGTGAGAAAAACTACCTAAGCTGTAATGTATTGATGTACCCCAACATTATGGGATGAAACATGAGAGACTGTGAAAGAACATGGTTTGACATGCACTATGGAGGACTGTGTGCACAATCCATGGAAATGACATAATGGACATAGTGCTAAGAGGATTTCACATCAGTGAGAGTGTTGGAAACAATGCCTAACTCGTCTTTGTTTCTCCTTATGCCTCGTGGCATTGCGACACGCCAAGGAAGCTGAAAGTTCAGCGGTTAATACTTATTTGCTTCCCCCATCCATATATTCCTTATTATATTAATATGTTGTGTGAAGCATTATGACATAAACAATTTCAATGGTGCTGCATACAAATCACCTATTAGAATTTATTTATTTCTGATATCAAGATTCCCTTATGAGAGATGGAAATTATCTTTAATAAGTATGAGTTACTTTTTGGTGTGTGTCACTGCAAATTGACCACAAGAAAACAAAATATAAATTAATTTATTTGCTCTTTATCATTCATGAACTTATTCAAATGAAGATGATGGCATTTTTGTCCTGATAAGCTCACCCTCGTGTATTCCTTGCCTCTCTGCCTTTGAGGTGATAGGATGGAACAGGTTCCATTACGCTCCATCTCGGCTTAATCCCTTGCTGTTACAAGAAGTGGAAAATGCAATTAAATATACTTCTGAAACCTTCCCCCAGAGTGCTGTTTACAATATTGTCTGCATTAAACAGGCTGAGCACGATGATGCAGCCACTTCTCTTTGCATCTGGTGGCTTTATGAAGCTTTGGGAAACCCGTTTGTAAATTAAAGTGTTCAGTCAGCAGCTCTAAGAATAAATCCCAGTTTGTTACAAAAAATATAGTTTAAATAAACACTCTTGTGAGTTTTATTTGGAGTGGGGTTCAGACTGGGAGGGCTAGCAGGAGATTCCATGGGGGCTACATTGGAGCTCCATTTTGCTCAAAAAAAAAAAAAGGCAGTGAAATTTTTATACTAACAGTGCTTAAAATTACCTTAAAATAGGATTCTAAGCCAAGCAGGATTTTCCTCCCTCACCATAAATGTTAATCCATTATTTAGATAAGCAGAAACCACCATGAAAGCTGCCCATTTTTTAACTGAAGGATATTGCTTTCTTGTCTGACCATAAGACCCATTTGCTTCTCTCCTAGGGAAGAGTGTTAAGTAAGGTGACGAGGTGACAAGGCGCCAAAACAAGAGGGAATGTTCTTGAGTTCCACCTCAGACTCGTTGGGTGGCTGTAATTAGGGCAGCTAGCCTCTCAGTGATGCAATTCCTTATCTAAATAGGTGTCATCAATTGAAGAGGTATTAGACACATTTTCTACTTGAAGAATCCTTGCTCTGTCTTTAATTGAATATGCATTCGATGTGGTAGACATATGGAGAAAACATTTCTTCCTATTTCCGCAAGTCCAGAATGGGGATGATCAATTTTCATATCACTACTTCCTTCTGAAGATCTTATCTCTCTCTCCATAGAACTGTTTTCTCTTTCCATCAAGTAAACACAACATTCTCAGGCATCCACCAGAATTGAGCCAGACTTGTTCTGGGAGTCAAATCTCCTGACCTTGGGGATCATTCATTCTCTTCTTCCCATGCCCTTTCTTCTCTTTTCTTTCATTTTCACTGTTAACAGTATCTGCCTTTATGGCCCGGTGCTCTGGCTCACACCTGTTATCCTAGCACTCTGGGAGGCCGAGGCTGGAGAATTGCTTGAGCTCAGGAGTTCGAGACCAGCCTGAGCAAGAGCGAGACCTGGTCTCTACTAAAAAATACAAAAATTAGGCAGGTGTAGTAGCATGTGCCTGGTCCCAGCATTCAGGAGGCTGAGACAGGAGGATGGCTTGAGCCCAGAAGTCTGAGGTTACAGTGAGCTGTGATGATGCCACTGAACTCTACTTGGGGCAACAGAGCAAGACTCTGTCTCACAAAAAAAAAAAAAATCTGCTCTTTAATGTAGAATAAGAGAGAGCTGCGTCCCTGCCTTGCACTGCTCACCCTAATGGAAATAGTTTTAGAGTGCTGACTTTTCGCCCCTCCATATGTGTCTGTGCTCCATCCCCACTCTCCCTCTGCCTCGCCAGCCTTCCTGGCCATCGCTCTTCTGTAAGTGTGTTAAGTAAACACAAGATGACTTGCGATCCTCTTCAGTAGCAGCAACAAATGTGTTGAAAGCCTGATGGAAGTCAAGCACAGTGATAAGTGCTCGAGATCAAAAGACATCATAGAAGGATATCAATTCATGTCTTCCCCAGTCGCTGTGATCTGCACACATTCTCAGCCTCAACAAAGAGGTTCAGCCTGATTGATGCATAGGCCAAACTGACCAAAGCAACCTGCACGTCAGTCTTCTCAGACTCACTAGGCCATGGGTTGTACCCATCCCACATGGATTAGAAACCCATGTGCACACAAAATTTCAGGAATCCCTTCCCCCTCACCACATCCACCAGTCTTTATAACCAGACTTCTGGCTCTATTTTTCAGTTCGGCTTTCTTTTTCCTTGTTGGGATTAATGTCTTAACGTGACTCTAAGCCCCCTGAGCCAGTGCCCTACACTCACACCTATGTCTTATCAGCTCCACTTTTATGAATGACTTTGAACCTTGAATGAGGAGCTAAATGCCCTCCTGTGTCCCACCTAACACTGTGCATTTCTCACAAGCAGTGTATCTGTTGGTGTACCTCTCAACCAAATAGGAACTACACATAGAAACACCTGCCAGAAGGAAACTTGAGTAGACTTCCGGTCAACCTCTTCAAGGATGTCTTCTACTGCTTAGTCTCACACTTTCCATTCCATTCTTTTAGGCCTGGCTTTTATCTCCCCACCCTGACACCAGTGCTAGCTTCTAGTTCGCAGCATGCGCCACAACTCATTTCACCGCAATCATAATAGCAGAGCTCCAACCCCAGAGAATGGGTAGGCTTATAATACAGTTAGAAAGACTTATATTATGTAAATAAATAATATGAATCAGTATATAAATAACATATGAGTCAGTTATGTTTATAGTATTGCTATAAACCATAAATCTCACAAAAAGGGAAGTAGAATACATAAGAAATTAGGAAACTAGTAAAAGATCTGTAGAGGAAGAGGTTTTGAGGCAGCCTATAAAGGAATAAAAAGTAGAGAGGCAGGTAGTATGCAGGAATAAAGACTAAAATTAAAGTGCAAAAGTGGGAAGTGGAAATGTTTTGCAGAACTTTAGGGTTCCTTTAAGATGGTGATAGGAAATCTTTAGAGAATTTCCAGAGGTCAGACAGAAAAAGGGTATATATGAAAGGCTAAATAGTAAAGAGTTGTGAACTGACAGCCAAGAGATTTGGATTATAATTTCAGTTTTTCCATGGCCAGAATATATGATTTTAGACAAATTATTTATCCCACTTACACAAGTAACTTAGATTGGCTCCTTTATGTGTTAGGCATGTTGAAGCATGTGTAGACTGGTGATAGCTAAACCATTTAGAGAGTGAATATTATATAATATAATTATATAATAAGGTGAGCCTGTGATTTATTCTAATGAATGACTTCTTAAGACTTCTGAAGAAAAGATGATTTTGCGAAGTTAGGAAAATTAGTAAGGAGTGCATTGCCTAATAAATAAGAAAGCAAAAGTGTAAAATTTGCTTTTTGAAAATTATTATTTGATTTTTATAATTATGATGTGGGCTAGTGTGATGAATATCAGAAAATGGAAAAATGGAATGTGAGAGATCTTAAAAAGGAACACTTTACAGAATGTTTTTGTGATTAGAAATGGAAGAGGTGAAATATGAAAAGCTCAAGATAATTTATATAGTTTCTAACCTGAGTGATAGTAAGAATGACAGTGTCATCGTTCAAAATAAAGAACTTTGGAATAGGAAAGGCAAACTTTTTCTGTAAAAGGACAGATAGTAAAAATTTTATATGGCCATTTCATCCCTTTTGGCACTATTTAATTCTGCTGTTATAATACAAAAGTAGTCATAGACCCTCAGCCCCACAGCCATTCTCAGCACCTGCACCTTGGAGCCCAGTGCCACAGCAGCTGCTTATCAGCCATGTCAGACCTGATGACAAGAGGGATTTTCTCAGCTAAGTTTCATCATTGTGGGGAAACAAGATTAGGAGGACCCCAAAAGCCATTACCACCTGGGACATTAACGACGTATACCATCACTGCCACAAATATCTATAGCCTAGGCCACTGAGGTGCTGAGAGTTATTGCTGACCTTTAATGCAGCTACACAGAAGGTCTACCACTGCATCTGCTCAGAAACAGAGCCACAGCACCTTTCCCAACTGGCATACCATGTCTCATCTGCAGGTGAATGTCTTTCTCTATGAAAGCCACTCTAGAAAGTTTGGAAGATGTAATCATTCTACCAAATGCACACATGTCAATGCAGAGACACAAGGAACATGGAAAAGCCAAAAAAAAAAAAAAAATGACACCAGCAAAGAAATATAATTACTCCATAGTAATAGACTCCAAAAAAAGGAAATCTACAAATTGCTAGAAAAGAAATTTAAAATAATGATCTAAAGTAAACTAAGTGAGATACAAGAGAATACAGAAACATAATTCAACAAAATCAGGAAAACCATTCATGATCTGAATGAGAAATCTAACAAAATTATAGATATCATAATAAAGAACCAAACAGGAATCTTGAAGCTACAGAATTCAATAACCGAAATAAAAAATACAACAGAGAGCTTCAATAGCAGACGAGAAAGGATCTCTGAACTTGAACGTAAGTTGTTTGAAATTACTCAGACAGAATAAAAAGAAATAAGAAGGAAAACAGAGAAGACAGCCTACAGGAACTATGGGACACTATTAAGCAAACGAATGTTTGGTTTATGTGGGTTGCAGGAAAAAGACAAAGATAGGGACAGAAAGTATGCTTAATGAAATAATTACTGAAAACTTTCCAAGTCTTGGAAGACACATCGACATCCAGGTATATGAAGCTCAAATGTTCTCAAGCAGATTCAACCCAAAGAGGTCCTCACCAAGGCACATTATAATTAAGCGTCAAAGACAAAGAAAAAAATTTTAAAAGAAGCAAGAGAAAAGTATCAAGTCACATAAGAAAATCCCATTAGACGATCAGCAAATTTCTCCATAGAAACCTGATAAGACAGGAGAGAAAGGAATTTTATATTTAAAGTGCTAAAAGAAAAAAATAATTGTCAGCCAAAAATACTACACCCAGCAAGGCTGTCCTTCATAAATGAAGAAGACATAAAGTCTTTCTCAGATAAGCAAAAGCTGACGGAATTCATGACCATTATAAGAAATGCTTAAGAAAGTTCTTCAAGTAGAAACAAAAGGTTGCCAATTACTAATATGAAAACATATGAAAATATGAAATTCACTGGTAGTGGTAAATATGTAGTCAAATTCAGAATATCTTCTGATGAATTTGTGCAAGGTCAATTGAAAACCTTCCAGAAAGGATTCACCATTCTAGATGCCATTAAGAACATTTGTGATTCATGGAAGGAGGTCAAATTATCAACATGAACAGGGGTTGGAAGAAGCTGATTCCAATCCTCATGAATGACTTCGAAGAGTTCAAAACTTCAATGGAGGAAGTAACTACAGATGTGGTAAAAATATATCAAGAGAACTAGAATTAAACATGAAGGCTGAAGATGTGACTGAATTGCTAGACTCTCATGATCTAACCTAAATCGATGAGAAGTTGCTTCTTATGGATGAGCAAAAAAAGTGGCTTTTTAAGATGGAAAATACTCCTGGTGAAGATGCGGTGAACATTGTTGAAATGACACTTAGAATATTCCATAAACTTAGTAGATAAAGCAGTGACAGGGTCTGAGAGGATTGACTCCAATTTTGAAAGTTCTATTGTGTTTAAAATGCTATCAAACAGAATCACATTCTACAGAGAGACATTTCCTGAAAGAAAATCAACTTATGTGGCAAACTTCACTGTTATCTTATTTTAAGAAATTTCCGCAGCCACCCCAACTTCCAGCAACCACCACTCTGATCAGTCAGCAGCCATCAGTCCTGAGACAAAAATATTCCAAGTCACTGAAAGCTTAGGTGAGTATTAGAACTTTCTAGCAAGAAAGTATTTTTATTTAAGATACACACATTTTTAATACACAATACTATTGCACACTCAATAGAGTACTGTATTGTGTGGTCATAACTTTTATGTACATTAAGAAACCAAAAAAATTGTGTGACTTGTTTTATTGTGCTACTCACTTTATTGTGTTGTTCTGGAATCAAATGAGCAATATTTCCAAGGTTTGCCTGTATTGTTTGTAACCACAGTGGTATAAAACTAGCAATCAATAACAGGAGGATCGAATCCACAATAAGGTATCATTGTATCATCTCACCCCAGTTAGGACAGTTATTATCAAAAATACCTCAAATAGCAAATGCTGGTGAGGATGTGGAGAATAGAAAAAGGATATTTGTGGGAATGTAAACTTGCACAACCACAGTGGAGAACATAGTGGGGGGTTCCTTGAAAAGCTACAAACAGGACCATGGTATGACCCAGCAATCTCATTGCTGGGAATTTATCCAAAGGAAAGCAAATCTGCACCCCCGTGTTTACTTCAGCACTATTCACAATAGCCAAAACATGGAGTCAACCTAGATGTCCAAATCAGATAAAAGGATTAAGAAAATGTAGTATATTCACGCAATGACATACTATTCAGCCATAGAAAGACTGAAATCACATCATTCATGACAACAGAGATGGAACTGGAAGACATATGTTAAATGAAATATGCCAGGAACAGAAAATTAAACACTGTTTGTTCTCACTCATATGCAGAAGCTAATAAAAGGTGAATTCGTAGAAGTAAAAAAGTAGAACAGAGGATACTAGAGTCTGGGAAGGGTAGGTGAAATTGGGAAATAGGAAGAGATACGTTAAAGGACACAAAATTACAGATAGATAGGAGGCATAAGTTCTAGTGTTCTATACCATTCTAGGATGACTATACTTAACAATAATATATTATATCATTTCAAATAGCTATAAAGAGGATATTGAATGCTCCCAATACAAAGAAATGATAAATGTTTAAAATGATGGATATTAGAATTACACTGATTTGATTACTATATTAAACACTATACTCCGAACTGATCACTATATATATGTATCAAAACATCACTATATATCTCATAAATATGTAAAATTATTATATGTCAATTAAAAAATAAAAAATAAAAATAAACAACAACAAAAATAACAGGAGAAACTTCAGAAACTATAATAATACATGGGAATTAAAAAACACATTCCTGGACAAAAAATGGGTCAACAAAGAAATTAAAAGCGAAATCAAAAAATTTTCAGACTCAGATTTGGGGGGGGAGGGCAAAGGCAACATACGTAACCTAAACTTCTGTACCCCCATAATATACTGAAATAAAAAAAAAATTTCCAGAGATAAATGAAAATGGAAACACAATATATGCAAACCTACAGCATACAGAAAAAGCAGTACTCAGAGGGAAGTTAAAAGCAATAAAAGCCTACATCAACAAATTAGAAAGATCTTGAACAATCTAACATTGCACCTCAAGGAACTAGAAAAACAAGAATAAACTAATCCCCAAGTTAGTAGAAGGAAAGAATGGAGATTAGAACAAAAATAAATGAGAAACTAAAATAATACAAAAGATGAACAAATCAAAGAGTTGGTTTTTGAATAAACAAAATTAAAAAATCTTTAACCAAATTAATAAAAAAGAGAAAACACTCAAATAAATAAAATCAGAGATGAAAAAGGAGAAATTACAATACCTCAGTAGTACAAAGGATCATAAGAGACTATGACGAATAACTATAAGGAAACAAATTGGAAAACCTGGAAGAAATGGATAAATTCCTGGACACATACAGCCCACCAAAATTGAATCACGAAGAAATATAAAATTTGAACAGCCCAACAGTAACTAATGAGATTGAATCAGTGATAAAATGTCACCAAAGAAAAGCTCGGGACCTGACACCTTCATTGTCAAATTCTATCAAATATTTAAAGAACTAATACCAATATTTCTAAAACTATTCCAGAAAATTAAAAAGGAGGGAATTCTTCAAAACTTGTTCTATGAGGCCAGAATTATCCTGATATCAAAACCAGACAAAAACACAACTGAAAAAGAAAGCTACAGAACAATATCCCTGATGAACATAGATGCAAAATTCCTCAACAAAATGCTATTAATAGCAGCACATTAAAAAACCATTCACTGTACTCACATGGTATTCATCCTAGGAATGCAAGGATAGTTCAACATATGCAAATCAGTAAACGTGATTCATCACATTGACAGAATTTAAGGGCAAAAAACATGTGATCATTTCAATACAAGCAGAAAAAGAATTTGACAAATTCAGCACCACTTTATGACATAAACTCCACCAATTAGGCAGAGAAGCTACATACCTCAATACAATCAAAGCTATATATGACAGTTGGCATTATACTGAACAGAGAGAAGTTGAGATCTTTTTCTCTAAAATCTGAAACAAGACAAGGACGCCCACTTTTCCCATTTCTATTCAACACAATACTGGAAGTCCTAGCCAGAGCATCAGATAAGAGAAAGAAATAAAATATATACAAACAGGAAAGGAAGAGATCAAACAATCTCTGTTTACACATATTATTTTATATATAACAAACCCTGAAGACTCTGCCAAAAAACTGGTATAATAAATGAATTTAGTAAAACTTCAGGATACAATCAACATACAAAAATCAATACTATCAGAAAAAGTATGCTATCTGAAAAAGAAATCAAGAAAACTATCCCATTTAAAATAGCCACAAAAAAAAAAAATAAGGTACCTAGAAGTAAATTTAACCAAGGAGGAGAAAAATCCCTACACTGAAAACTATAAAACACTGATGAAAGAAATTGAATAGTCCATCGATAAATGAAATTACAGTCTGTGTTCATGGATTAGAAGAATTAATATTATTAAAATGTCCATACTACCCAAAGTGGTCTACAGATGTAAAGCAATCCCTATCCAAGTATCAATGACATTCTTCACAAAAAGAGAAAAAGTCCTAAAATTTGTATGCAACCACAAAACACCCCAAATAGTCAAAGCAATAAAGCAGTCTTGAGCAATATGAACAAAGCTAGAGGCATCATACTACCTAACTTCGAAATATACTACAAAGTTATTGTACACAACAGCGTGGTACTGACATAAAAACAGACACATAGACCAATGGAACAGAATAGAGAGCCCAGAAATAAATCCACATATTTACAGCCAAATGATTTTTTTTTTTTTTTTTTTTAGGTATAGAGTCTCATTCTGTTGCCTAGAGGAGGTGCAGTGGCATGATCACAACTCACTGCAACCTTCAACTACCAGGCTTAGGGGATCATCTTGGCTCAGCCTCCTGACTACAGGTGCACACCACCACACCTGGTTAATTTTTTTTTAATTTATTTTTTGTAGAGATGGGGTCTTGCCTTGTTGCTGAGACTGGTCTCAAACTCCTGGCCTCAAGTGATCCTCCCGCCTTGGCCTCCCAAAGTGCTAGGATTACAAGCATGAGCCACCATACCTGGCCTAGCCAAATGATTTTTGACAAAGGGGCCAACAGCACACACAGGGGCAAGGACAATTTTTTCAGTAAATGGTGCTGGGAAAATTGGATAGCCATATGCCAAAGAATGAAACTAGACTCCCTCCACCCATCTCTTACCATATAAAAAAAATAAATTCAAAATTGATTAAAAAATTAAATGTAAGACCTGAAACTATGAAATTACTAGGATAAAACATAGGGAAACCCTTAACAACATTGATTTGTGCAACGATTTTTTGAATAAGACCTGAAAAGCACAGGCAACAAAAGCAAAAACATACAAATGGGATTACATCAAACTAAGAAGCTTTAGCAAAGGAAACAATCAACAGAGGGAAGAGACAGCCTACAGAATGGGAGAAAATATTGCAAACTATACATTTGACAGGTGTTAATATCCAGAATATATAAGGAACTCCAACAATTCAACAGAAAAAAAACCCAAATAATCCAATTAAAAATGGTCAAAAGATCTCAACAGACATTTCTAAAATGAAATACAAATGGCCAACAGGTATGTGTAAAATGCTCAACATCACTAATCATCAGGGAAATGCAAATCAAAATCACAGTAAGATATCACCTCACTCCAGTTAGAATGGCTATTATCAAAAAAGCAAAAGATAATGTTGGCCAGAGTGTGGAGAAAAGGGAACTCTTGTGTACTGCTGGTGGGAATGCAAGTTAGTACAACCATTATGGGAAACAGTATGAAATTTCCTCAAAAAATTAAAAATAGAACTACCATATGATCTGGCAATCCCACTATCGGATATATAGCCAAAGGAAATGAAATTATTATGTCTAAAAGATACTTGCACTCCCATGTTTATTGCAGCAGTATTAACAGTAGCCAAGATGAGGAATCATCCTAAGTGTCCATTGATGAATGAAAAGATAAAGAAAATATATATACACAATGGAATACTATTTGGTTATTTAAAAGCAGGCGATTCTGTCATTTCTGGATAAACCTAAAGGACATTATGTTAAGTGAAATAAGCCAGCCACATAAAACAAATATACCATGATCTTACTTATATAAGGAATTGTAAAAGTTGAACTTACAGAAGTAGAGTGTAGAATGGTGGTTATCAGTGGTTAGGGTGCTGCATGTAAAACAGAGGTGATCAGGGAGATGTTCGTCAAAGGGTACTAAATTTGAGTTAGATAGGAGCAAAAGTTCAAGAGATCTATTACACAACGCAGTGACTATACTTAGTAATAATATGCAGTCATGGATCACTTAACAAAAGGAATACTTTCTGAGAAATGCATTGTTAAGCAATTTCATTGTTGTGCAAACATCACAGAGTATACACACACAAACCTAGATGGTATAGCCTACTACCCATGTAGGCCATGTGGTCTAGCCTATTGCTTCTAGGCTACAAACCTGTGCAGCATGTTACTGTACTGAATATTGTAGGCCATTGTAACACAATGGTAAGTATTTGTGCATCTAAACATGTCTAAACATAGAAAAAGTACAATAAAAGTATGGCATCAAAGATTTCAAGAAATGGCACACCTATATAAGGCACTTACCACAAATGGAGCTTGCAGTACTAGAAATTTCTCTGGGTAAGTCAGTGAGTGTGTGGTGAGTGAATGTGAAGGCCTAGGGCATTACTGTACACTGCTGTAGACTTTATAAACACTGTACACTTAAGCTACATTAAATTTATTTTAAAAATATTTTCTTTAATAATAAATGAAACTTAGCTACCTGTGACATTTTACTTTATAAGCTTTTTGATTTTTTTTAACTTCTTGACTCATTATGACAATTAACTTAAAATACACATTGTACAACTGTGCGAAAATATTTTCTTTCTTTATATCCTTATTCTATGAACTTTTTTCTATTTTTTAATTTTTTTAAACTTTTTCATTAAAAACTGAGACACAGATATACACACTAGCATAGGTCTACACAGGGCCAGGATCATCAATATCACTGTCTTCCACCTCCATATCTTGTCCCACTGGAAGGTCTTCAGGGGCAGTAACATGCACGGAGCTGTCATCTCCTATGACAACAATGTCTTCTTCTGGATACCTTCTAAATGACCTGCCTGAGGCTTTTCTTGAGAAGGTGTCAGTTTTCTCAGAAATGTAAACATGGTGGTTTTCTTGGTTTTTTTGTTTCTTTTTTTCACCATAGATTTGTTTGTACAGATAGTGTACCATGAACATTCCTTTTTATTAATGAAAATTCCTTAAGTGTTAGACTTCATATTTTCAAATCTTTTAAGAAGCTTGTTGAAGTCTGTTAAAGCTCTGCTAAACCCTTTGCTGAATTTTCTTAGGAGTTCTTCTTTTTCATCTGCGGTTTCCTTTCCTTTTGCCTCTTCTTCAGCCAAATGTTCCTGTTCTAGTTCTAACAACTCCTCATTAGTCAATTCCTTGAGAACCACCCGCAGGAACTCCTCAGTGGCACCCTCATCCGCACCCAAGTTAGAGTTGTGTGTTTTCAGCCACAGCCTTGTTGAGCAATGTGCTGCACTGCAATGTTTGACAGCTACAACATCACCAGGTGATAGGAATTTTCGGCTCCATTTTAATCTTACAGGACCACGGTTGTGTATTCTGTCCATTGACGACCGCAACATTGTTATGTGGCGCATGACTGTACTGTATTCTTGAAAAATGCTAAGAGAGTAGATTTTAGGTGTTCTCACCACAAAAATGATAACTATCTAAGGTAATTCATATATTAATTAGCTCTATTTAGCCATCCTACAATGTATATATACATTTCATAGCATTATGTTGTACATGATAAATATATACAATTTTATTTGTCAATTTTAAAAATAAATAAACAAGTTTAAAAAACATACACTAACAAGGGTTGCTGTAGATGGAAGAAATGGAATCCTCCTATGTTGCCAGCAGTAATGTAAACTGGTGCGGCTGCTTTGGAAAATAGTCTGGCAGTTCTTCAAAATGTTAAACATAGACCTATTGAAATTTTATTGAAATAAAAACCTACACACTTAGCCAGGTGCAGTGGCTCATGCCTATAATTTTACCATTTTGAGAGGCTGAAGCAGGAAGATCACTTGAGGCCAGGAGATTGAGACCAGCCTGGGCAACATATCAAGATCTGATCTCTACAAAAAATGGAAAAAATAGCCAGGCATGGTGGTACACACCTGTCATTCTAGCCTCTCAGGAGGCTGAGGCAGGAGGATGACCTGAGCCTAGAAATTTGTGGTTGCAGTGACCTATGATGACACCACTGCACTCTAGCCTAGATGACAAATTAAGACCTTGCCTCCAAAAAATTAAAAAATTAAAACAAAAAAACAAAAAAGACTTGTACACAAATGTTCATAGCAGTATTATTCATAATAGCCAAAAAATGCAAACAATCCTATGCCCATCAACTGATGAGTGAATAAATTGTGATATATTCATAGAATGGAATATTATTCAGCAATGAAAAGGAATGAAATACTGATACATGCTACAGTTTTGAGGGAGCTTGGTAACATCGTGCTAAGTGAAAAATACAGTCAAAAAAGACAACTTATTGTATGATTCCATTTAGAAATGGAATTTAAATATACAGAGACATTTTTATAGGGAAGACAGAAAACAAGCAAGAAATAACAAAAGAACACTCTCGCTGGTCCACAACTCTGGCTATAGTAGGTGGGCAGAAAAACAGTTTGCACATTTAAGGGAGTTAAAACCCAGCAACAATCCTAAAAATTAGTTCTAATACTACTGGCTCCTTCCTTTAAAATATTTTTACAATAATTACATTCCACTTCATTCATTTATTCATTCATTCATCAAATTACTCCTATCATTCATCTCACTATAAATAAAGAAAGGGTACTCAAGTTTGTCTACAGGGAAAGCTTCTAAGAAGAGGAAGTTTTTCACTGGAGTTGAGCAAGTTTCATTCAGCCATGATAAACTCAAGGAAGCTCTCCTAGGCATAGGAGCAGATAGGAGAAAAGCAAACTTATTTTCGAAATATCAAATAATGTGTCTGAGTGAAAAATTTTGGAAACAGCATGTAAAATGGGCACACGAAGGCGGGGAAGAAACAGGGGTACGTGACACTCACAGAGAGTCTGGGGTGGGTAGTAAAAGTCTGCACAGCCTGAGTGGAACTCAGATAGCGTGTGTCATTTGATGGGATCCTCCAATTGTCTGCATGTAAGTCCTAGAAATCGCTGTGTATGCTTATATTTATTCTCATATAATTTCAAACAGGGAGGAAATCAGCATTTGCATAAGCTTAAAAGAAGATAATTATTTATTACCTTATTATAATCTGCATAGAGTGGCTATTAGCCGTCACTCTTCTCAGCCATAAAAGATCATTAATAGGGTGAAAGACCTAGATATATAGTGAGGGGAATTTGTTCAGGGTTTTATTTCAATGATGAAGAACACAATATAAATCATTTTTAGTGATGATAAAATGTGCAGTAGCAAATCTAAGTGTCATATATCATAAGAAGGATTTTGTCAAACATCGTATTTCATTTGGCTGACACAAAGCAATCCAGCATGTCAGATACAGTCTCGGCCTGGCTGCATAAATTGGGTGTCACTTTTATTGCCATTTTGTTAATGAAATACAAAAATTAAATGTATTGCAATGAAACCGTGAAATAAGGAGTAGTCCACATGCCTTGGGCCTCAAAGAAAACAGGGTGGAATTAATAATAATCAAATACTGAGCCAATAAAGGGAGAGGGGGAAGAAAGAAAAGGACCAAAAACCTATAAGATAAAAGGATATTTCCTATCTTCCCTTCAAGTTTAGTTTTTCTGGAAATCTATACTGGGGTAAGACGCAGATCATATTCCTATGAGAATTCCTATGAGCCAGGATTGATGGACTGATTGATTCTTTCTATTTGGTTGATTGATTTCATGACAGCACACAGAAGGAAGAAAAAGCAGGTCAAAGAATAGAGCCCTGCCCTAGGACATCCACAAAGGTGCAAGCTAAATGAAACTCCAAATGGCCGTAGATGGCCAATTTCATTCAACAAACAATTATCTGTTTGTCTCCAACTCTGTGCCGTGCTCCGTGCTGGTAAGTATTCTCATCCTCATCGTGACCTCATTCTCTTCATGCTCAGGCTTTCGACATTGTTTCCACCTGCCCCAACCCATTCGTACAGAGCGACTGACATTAGGAAGGTGATGGATATGCTAGAACACAGGAGGAACAGATATGACCTGGGGGAGCCCCAGCCCAGCTGGATTTCTGGACAAGATGTATTAAATCCGAATGCTGGAGTGTCAGCGAAAGCAGTCTCTACATGGCTAAGTGGTCAAAGTGGATAACTCCAGAGGATGTGTCCTTGCCCACATGAGCATCACACGGATTCTCTGAGTCAACGAGGTCACGTAAAGGGACGGGAATGTGAGCAGAACTCCAGCGGCAGGCATGTGGGCCAACAACAGGACTTTAAACAAGTGTCACAGGCAGACTTTCCTAATGACTAGTAAGACATGTAAGACCGAAAACAATGTTTTAAATAAATTGGATTTTGACTGAAAGAGTACAGAAATATATGTAAATAGGGGATAAGTGTATTTAATATAAGCTAAGACTTGATTTTTCTCAGGCCCTGTCTAGTCTTGCATTGAAGGAGTCCATTGTAAGCTTATCTAACTGTTGCAGGAGCAGTTAAGATCAGCTCATCAGATTCTGGCATAGAATTCTTCTCTATAAAGGTGGAGAAAATTATGCCTACTAAGAATTCCATTTCAGTTCAATTTACTCTAAGCCATGTAGAGATCTGAAGTGGGAACAATATAAAGGAATGAGGAGAGCTTTAGAAATAAGAGAACTGGGTGTACTCGGGTGGGTATACCGAAGTTTTAGCACTAGCAGGATGCTTTTGCAGTAGCTGCTTTTTTTTTTTTTTAAACAACAAGCAAACAGATGATGCTTTCTTATTCCCTTGTATTTCAATCTTGTATTTCAACTATTATGTTACACTTTTTTCCACCACACACACAAAAATATCTTTTATTTATATAAAGAAGCAGGACTCAGAAACAACTTTGCTGGTTTTGAATGCAGTGTTCTGTGTCTGGAGAGCAAGTATCACTGGGACAAGATTTAGTGTCTAGTGATGGTCTGGCTTCTGCGTACACTTCCACAACACTGTAATTGGAAGAATCCTTGAATAATGAAACACATCCATTGTTACTCTAATCATTATGTAAACAAAAAAAACATTCTAAAAATTATTTAAAATTTTAATCATTAAATTGATAATAAAAACCAAGGATAGAAAAAAAAAAAAAAACCAAGGATAGGGTAATTCTCCCATAAGTAAGAAAATCACAATTTATATATTTAAACCACTTTTCCAGCATCAATTTGTTTCCTGGAGAAACTGTAAAAGCTGAAATGGGTACCATGTCTCTCTGTTCAAAACATGGCTAGTGTTTTGCTATTTATTATATAGTTCTCAGTATTTCACAGCCATTCCGCCTGAGTATATTAGACCCTACGTAAATATTTGTCATCCACTTTCTTTCTATCTTTCTGAGGGAAGATCAAAAAAGATTTTGTGATTTATGTTACCTTGACCAAGAACTAGTCAAACGTCTACCTTTAAGGGTAAACAATAATAATTGCTTCTTATCTTTCTTTTACTGCATGCCTGGAACAGTAGTATTCCAAAAGCTCATAACATTTATCAAAATGGGTTTACTGAGAAGGATTTATTAGTAATGAATATTTTTCTATCTTCTGATCACCTTACAATTTATTTTATTAATAAGAAGAACATACCAGGAATACATCACATGCTGCTTATTCAAGGGCACCAGATCCGCACCGTTATCTGCATGTGGATTTGCGTCTGTAATCAGAATCGGGCAGGTTTTCCTCATTTATAATATATGCATTGACTCATTACCATCATTCATCTGCTCTCAAAACCAACTCCTCCGATTGGAAGTGATTTTTTTCTAAGTTTGTAATAAACTCTGGAGTAAATTCTTTCCTCTGTTCTGTTGTGCTAAGCTGTGCTTTCGTAGAGCAGCCTGGCGCAGTGAATGCTTCCGCTGTGAATGGCTGCAGCTTTTGTTCTTTTTTATCATCTACACACAGACACCAAGGGGTCTCTTTGCTGAAGTAGGCTCCTCAAGGCGGGGGTTTTCGTTGTGATAACCTAACCATTCAAGGGCTTGCCCTTTGGATAGGCCCTTCAGACTGTTTAATGAAGTGAAGAGCTGGAAAAGGACTTTGTTCTCTCAACGCCTTTTCCACTGTTGAAAGCCACATTGTTTTACGACACACTGATAAAGCATTTTTTATAAGATTCAGCTAAAGTAAGTGCATTTTAAGATATCCACATAATTCTTGAGAGAACAAGATAATAAAAGATGCAAGGGAAAATGCTTCGATTATTGAATTTCGAAAGCAGAGCATATGATTGAATGTTTAAAAAGCATCCTGCTTAATTTCTAAAAGAACCACATTTTAATATTCACTTGAAAAAAAAAATGCCATGATAGATTCGCCACAAATGCTTCACTTTCAAATTAAGAAAGTGAAGAAGCAAAACGTGGTCTGCTTGTGGGTAAAAGATTGCCTTTCTGGAGGACAAGCTGAAACTCTAGCTAAGGAGGGTGACTCTGAAGACATCGGAGAGCACATTGGAAAACGCTATGATCCCTGGTGAGGAAAAGCTCTGATAAGCACAAAGCATTATTAGTATCTTGACAGTTTGAGATCCTCTTAGCTGCAATCATTTAAAAGAATGCTTCACAATCAAAATATTACAAAATTAGCCTTTCGGAGAATTGCAAAGCAGTTATAAAGTATTTAGAATAGAGAACATTTTGAGGGAGTTATCGGAAACTGTACATTTTAATAAGAATGCAGTTGATGCATACTATGTGTCTAAGGTGGGAATAGAATACTAAATGCCACTGCCCTCAAAGTGCCCCCCAGAAAGTCACACATTTCAAAGAATGGAGTTTATTATTTGTCCTCTCCAGGGATGACATGTACATATCTCAGTGCACAGAGGAGGTGTCTTAACAGAGGCGGGGAAAAGATAACTCCTTTTAAACACCTTTTAGGGCAGATCCAACCCTGTTTAGGAAGTTAGTTAGCAGTAGTAATTAACATAACTTATCAAATCATATTAGATAATTTTATCACCTTGTAAGACTAAGTTGACGAAGAGAGACAGGAACACTTTATTGGACCTAAGGAGACCTGGATTCACAGCCCAGGCTATTCCACACCTACTGTGCGCTTTAAGTCAAATTATTGAACCTTAATAGACTGCTTGTCATCTGCCATAAGGCAGATTTTGGATGAGACAATCACTAAAGTCACTTCTAAAGACTCCACGTTTAAAACTCAACATATCTATAATTTGGGGACATTACGTTAGATTTATAAAATCCCGTGGGCAAGGTTCCCACACTAACGGGAAAGTGAAAATACTGAGGAGAAGTATGTGTTAATGTATTTTCAGGAGCTCATGACTGTGTTAGAACGCTCAGAGTCGTGAACTGAATATTAAAATATTGAGCATGAAGACTAGAAAACAAAAACTTAAAGGAAAAAAAAGATGAATATGTCCCTACTGTTTTCTAGGAGTGAGAATTCCCTCACTATGCCAGGCATCAGGCTGGGGACTGGGATAAAATAATAAATCTGACCAAACCTCCATGCTCAGTCCAGTTAGAAATGCATGAAAATAAATAGGCAGTTAAAATATAGTGCGATCCAATGGAATACAATTCAGCCTTCAAAAAGAAGAAAATCTCATAATTTGCAACAACATGGCTGCTCCGGAAGGCCTTATGTTAAGTGAATAAGCCAGGCACAAAGTGACAACGACCGCCGATCTTCCTCGTGTGTAGAATCTAAAAAAGTTGATCTCACAGAAGCAGAAAGTGGAAGGGTGGTTGTTAGGGATTGAGGTTAAAGAAAGTTTCAGTTAGGAGAAATAAGCTCTGGAGATCTATTATACAGCATGGTGACTACTGTTAATACAGTAATAAGGTATTTTATATTTGAAATTGCCAAGAGTGATTTTAAAATGTTCTCACCACAAAAAAATGATGAGTATGTGAGATGATGCATATGCTAATGTGCTTGATTTAATCATTCCACAGTATGTATATATATATATATCTCAAAACCTCATATTGTACCCCGTAAATATATATAATTATTACAAGCCAATTTAAATAAATACAAATAAAAATAAGATAAATACAGCATGAACAATATTATAATAAAAGTTCCTTTCTAATATCACTTTATGTGTTTTTATGTCTACAAAACACGGCTTTATACTTGTCTAGCTAAAAGTTCATGTTATGGCTAACGTTGACATAATATCACAAGCTTTAATGACAGTTTTCTGTATAAAAATGTGAAAACATTAACTTTTTATGTACCATGTTGGCTCTCCCTTCCAGGCCTGTGTCTGGAACTATGTTTCATTGGTTCGAGGCCTCCCTCCCCCAATCCTGTAGCTAAATCCCACACATTCTTCAGGGCGACTTACAGGTGAACTCCAGTTACAGCTGATGAGGGGCTCATCAAAGGACACTCTATTGCCATTGTTCTCAAAGTGTGGCTCTTTGTGCCTCAATGTCACCTAGGACTTGTTAGAATGCAAATGCTCTGCCTTCACCTCAGAATGACGGAATCAGCAACTCTGAGACGAGGAACCAGCAATCTGTGATTTAAGAAGCTCTCCAGGTGATTTAGGTTCTGCTAACTCTTGAGAACCACTGCTATTCTGCAACTGCTGTTTAATTGTCTTCTCTTGTATGTGAAGGAAACTTATCACTTTTCTATTCCTGATTTCTGGCCCATATTGGATGGCCAATAAATATTTCTCGAAGGAACAAAAATAACAAATGAAATGGCTTCCTAAAAGACCATCTTCATTTTAAACCATCCATTTAAAACACTCAATTACCATATAAATAGGTAGCTTATAAAGTTTAGATAAATAATCTATACTGCTACAGATGACAGATTAATCTTCCTTAAAGCCCTCATCAGGTAATTCCTTTTTTAATAATTCCCAGAGGCGTCTAGCTATTAATGTAGTTAAATCTGTGGCTCTCGACTGGGAGGATTTTGTCCTCAAGGGAGAGGTGGCAATGTCTGGGGACATTTTTGGCTTTTACAGCTTCGGGGGTGGGGATAAGTTTCCAGCATTTATTGAGTAGAAGACAGGAATGCTTCTAAATGTCCTATAATGTTGAGGACTGCCCCTCTCTGCTACACAGAATTATCACACCTAAAATGTCACTAGTGCCAAGGATGAGAAACCCTGGTCTATATGACTGATTCTCAAATTGTCCGTGGTATTCAAAGCTCTTCATCAAATATTTATCTTCTGCACACCATCAGAGTTTTTCAAAATTTTTTCTCTGATTTCCTTATTACACCTTACTGCCTGCCAATCTTGATATATAGGGACTGAATTAAACATTATGACAATTTGTTATATATAATACCTTTCTTCTCCTAAATATTCACTAAAGCTCAGGTCCAAGCTGTAGGTTATGGTCTTTATAAATATTTCATATCCAAAGCAGAGACATTGGACTTCCAAATCCAACATAATTTCCTGTAATGGATAATTGTTTATTCCTCATAGTGAAGAGAATAATAAAAAATCAGTTATCCCCAAGGTTAGGAGACAAATTATTCTTTTCTCTTCCCAGGATGATTCACTGTGGAGAGGCAACCAGTACAGAGGTAGTTCATCTCTTCAAATCTCAATTTTCCCAGTTTTAAAGTGAGGGGCTTGAACAGGATCAGGAAGGGCTGACATTTGAAAGGTTTTTCAAGAAGCCTCTTTTTACACACATGACCAACACGACTAATCAGCAGGGCGCTCTTACCACAGAGTCTCGACAGCTTCAGATTTTCCTTAATGAAGAGCATCAGCTTTTGTGTTGGTGGCTACTAGCAACCATTTGGACACAGCCTGGGAGTTGAAACCTGTCATTCTTTACAACAATCGCTAAGGTCCATACTATTCTTAAATCTCGTAACTCCATGATCTCTGAGCAGTAAGGTTACCTTAACCTGATATACTACCTATCTCACTTGGTGTTAACTTGAAAAGGAGCATCAGGAATGCCCAGTTGGTAGCTGGTAAGCAGTGTCTTCCTGCCATTGTGGTGGAAGCAACATATTCAGCCACTAATTCTGTAGATCCACAGGGGCCAAACAGTTCGGGGCTACCTCTCACCACACCACAGGGCAGATAGCAGCTGAGTGCCCTACGGTGGCTGTGTTGGCAAGGGCACCTTCAGGAGTCTTGTCCAAAGGATATACTCCGGAGAACAAGCCCATGTCACATTTCATGAAATCACCTTTAAAACAATCTTCCAAAGGTAGAAAACTGCAAAGCTAATTTGGAGAAACCACCATCACTGAGCAATTATTCAGTGCTCTTGGCATTCAGCTTCCTGCCAAAAGTGTTCAAATCTCAGAAGGAAAAAGAACAGGGGAAGAAGAGGGCATTGGTAAAAAGTCACATCTAGTCCCATTCACTCTATTTAACAGCTGCCGTCATTAGGCAATTATTTAAGATTATTTCAATATATTGTTTCAGTGTCATTAAAACTCTCATGTGTCCCTAAATGAACTTCCTTTCAGGTGAACAAAGACTGTAGGCATCCGAGATGCAACAGGTTAGGTCCAAATGGGGACGGTACATCAAGATTATACTGAGATACCCTCTCTATATAAAAGATATATTTCGGAGAAACCCGGAATTTTACCTACTTGTAAATGGTGCAGTTATGCTCCCAAGGACAACTGAATGAGTACTGATAGTCACAAACCTTTATTTGAAAAGCAACATAAACCAAAAAATCTGTGAAGGTTAATGAATTATGTTAAGTACCCTAATCACAGACTTTTGGATTAGATGTGACAATGTCATGGGTTATTATTGATCAAAGTGTATTAATCCATCGGTTTGAAAACAGTTAAAAGTGGCATAGAATGACCTATTCCAGTTTTGTGACTTTCTGAAAGTCAATGCTGGTGGTGGTAATTTTAGATAAATAAAACCTTCATTGGTCCTAAGAACTTGCACATTATTCTTTTCTAAGAATTATTCATCCACTACAGCTAAAATGTGTGATTTAACTTCTTCTTGTACCAGTGTCTCATCTCTCTTCTCCTTCTTTGACAGCATACTATTAAGTTTTATACTTAAATTCTTCTGTAATTCAAAGTGTGTAATGAATGTCTTAAAACTGAGTCATAATAAATAACACTGTATTTGTACTATTCTAATATAAACTGTATCTATGAGAAAAGAAAATGTGTTAAAGATCTTGAAATATTGTTTATAAGTGAAATGAGAAGTGACACATCTGATACTAGACACTTAAAGATTACCTCTTTTGATATCCATTCATGCCCTTGATTATTAGTATATCTCACTTTCATATTGTTTTTCCTTAGCAGAAAATAAATATTTAATAAAGTCGATTGACATTGGGGCTGACTGGGATCTCATGCCAATAAATTTTGAAAAACCAGCTAACAACAGAGTACTAAGAAATGCAATGTCACTTCATCATTGCAGAAATAAAAAGTACATTTTCAATTTTTCATGACGTTTAACCATCCTTTTCTGAACTCAATGAATCTAAAATATATGGTTTGACAAAAGTAATTAAAGTGTGGACATTTTGAGTTATTTTGATATTCAAAATGAGAGCTTGTCTACCTTACTACTCCTCATCCATCAAACTTCTTTTTTTTTTTCTTTAACTTGAAATGACCTTAAAGTTACTCAGACATAGTAACCTTGAAGACTAGTTCTAAAACTTTGATAAGCAGCCCTTCTTTATTTCAGTGAGATTTTCTTAACAGGTAAAATAAGATCCTGGGCTTGCTCATTTTCACTGGAAACTGAAGACAGTGAGAGATCTGGGCTCTTGACCACAAAGAGCCTTTCCACAAAGGCAATGCTTTTGCAAATTGCATAGATATAACCAAATAGTTTCTCCATTGCGACTCATTCCAGGAAGACTTCAAAAACACAGAGGGTAAAAACTACACAGTCCTTGAAATAATATACACATGAGCTTGTCTGTAATTCATCAAGAACCTTAATCAGAAGTGGTGTATCAGGTGCCCTATGTATTAGTCTGGGTCCTGCAAGGAAGTAAACCAATAGGATAGGGTTATAGAGTCAACCCTCTGTATCCCTGTGCTCCGCATCTGTGGGTTCAATCAACCACAGATCGAAAATAATTGGAAAAAGAGATGGACGGTTGCCTCTGTCCTGAACATGTACAGATTTTTTCCTTGTCATTATTCCCTGAACAATACAGCATAACAACTATTTATATAGCATTTACATTGTATTAGGTATTATAAACTATACAGCAGAATACAAATACTGCATCATTTTATATAAGGGACTTGAGTATCCCTAGACTTTGGCATCCACAGGGATCCCAGATCCACTTCCCTGTGGATAGTGAGAGACAACTGTGTATATATAAATGACTCACATAATTGTGAGAACTGAGAAGGCCAAGGTCTGCAAGCAAGAGTCCTGTAAGAGTCAATAATGTGAGTTCCAGTTCAAGTTCCAGTCTGAAGACAGGAGAAGACCAACACCTGCAGCTTGAAGGCAGTCAGGTGGAGAGAAAGAATTATTTCTTACTCAGCCTTTTACTCTATTCAGGCCTACAATGGATTGGATGAGGCCCACTGACATTGGGGAGGGCAATCTGCTTTACTCAATCTACTGATTCAAATGTTCATCTCATCCAGAAACACTCTCACAGATATATCCAGAAATAATGTTTAACCAAATATCTCAGCACCCCATGGCCCAGTCAATGGAAACATCCACCAGTGCATCAAATAAGATGTTCACAGTATATTTATAATATCCTATCTTCTTTCATGTTACCAGTCTGAAAAGATATTTTGGGCAATAATACTACTCAGGTTATTTTGATTATGAAATTATTGACTTAATGTCAATTTTGTGCAAAATGCAATGCTAGGTGGCGCAAGGATGTAGGCCATGCTCATGACTGCACAGATACATATCTTAACTGTCAAGTAAGAGATATCTTGTATATTACAGAACTGGATTTTCCTTCTGCAGCAGTAAGTCTCAAGCTGTGGTGTCCAGACCAGCATCAGCACCTAAGAACTTGTTAGATAAGCAATGCTTGAGTTCCACTCCCAAAAGAAACTCTTGTGGACAATCCACCAATCTGCCTTTTAATAAGCACTTCAGCTGATGATGCACACTAACGTTTAAGAACCACAGCTCTACAGCAGCTGTTCTCAAAGTTTGCCTGCAGGCCACTGGGGGGTCCCTGACACCTTTCCAGGCTGTGAGCTCAACTACTTTTATAATAATACTAAGATATGCTTTGCCTTGCCTATGGTGTTAACATTTGTTCCCTGGATATATAAGCAAGGATGGATGGTACTGCCAATGCCTTAGTATGAATCCAGGCAGTGGCACCGAACTGTAATAGTAGTCAGTATATTTTTTTTACCAGCACTAGCACGAAAACTTTTTTTTAAAATGTATTTTCACTTAAATATGTCCTTGATTACACAGCAAAAAAAAAAATCATTAAAACTTGACCTTTGAGTGAGTGTTTTCTATTATTCCGTGTAATGAAATGGGAAGTATGCATGACGTGTTGTTGCTGCAAACCGCAGTAGGGTGGTTGTCTGAAGGAAAAGTACTCACGATATTGTTGGAGCTGCCAGCTCAACTAGTAGGTTTTTTTTTTTAATAGGACAATATTTTTACTTGAAAGAACAACTGACAGACAATCTACGGTTATCCAGACTTGGGCATTTGGCAGACATTTTCTCCAAAATGAATAAAGTGAGGCTGTCATTGCTAGAAAAACAATAGACAATGTGTATTGCCAAATGTTGAGTTATAAGCAAAAATTAGAATTTTGAACACCTGGTATTTGTCTCTGGGAGCTTGACAGTTTTCCAAATACTTAAGGGATTTTCAGAATAGATCAGCTATGATAATAACAAATGTGGTTTTTTAAAATACCATACATGAATATGTGTCAAAAATTATGCATAGATAATATATCCAAAGTGCCAGCTAGACCAATGGCTTTTAATGAAACAGCATATGGAAAGTTCAAGGATATGATTTTAGGTTCCGCTTTTCACTTGACCTTTCAGAAACAAGCATTTGTTGGATTTTGCTGAAGTATCAAAGAACATCCACAATTATCTGATGAGGCTATTATAATACTCCTGTCTCCTGAAACTTGATATTTGTGTGAGGTCAGTTTCTTTTTTTCCCTCCCCCATCCTTAAGCCAAATCAATGAAATAATATTTCACAACAGACAGAATGCAAAAGCAGAGATGAGAATCCTGCTGTCTTTAGTGAAGCCAGATGTTAAGGAGATTTACAAAACACAAAACAATGTCACGCATCTCACTTTTTTATGTGTTTTAGAAAGCAGTTATTTTTAGACAGGTATGTTATTCATATTCACATACAATGGTTCTATTATTGTTATTTCTAAAAGATTTAATAAATAAGTATATTAAGCATTTCTCCACTCTAAGGTCTAATAATACAAATATCCAGGGGTATAACCCACATAAACAAAAGCTCTACAGACTCCTCAGTACATTTCACCTTCTTCCTCGGGGTGCTTCCCTGCCAGGGTGACCCCATCTGTGATCAGTCACACCGTGGAGGCGTTGCCCGCCCCCACCCCATTCTCCACTTGGAGGAGTCCTTCGCTGTTTCAGGGACCCCGTCCCGTCCCGCCTGGTCTTCTCTGAGAAGACTTCCTCTTAAATTCCCCAAACCAAGCTGCCTGGATCCTCCTGAGGCTTCGACGGCACCAAGTTCATACCCTTTATTGGTAAGGACTGCTGCTAATTTCAAGGAACAGACTGTCTTACTAACAGCGGCCTAAACAAAGAGGGGTCTGTTTTTCTCCCACAAACAAAGGCACAGAATCTACTGGTCCCCGGCTGGGCAGCTGCGCATAATGTCCTGAGGGGCGAGCACAGCTCCTTGCCTTCTCCTGCATTGCATGCTTTAGCTTTCTGCCAGCGGAAGCCCAGGTTGGCTTTTCACATCAGCGTTGCAGGTGGCAGGTGGGGAAACGGTGAAGGATGTTCTTTGACAAGATGCACCTCCTTATTTGAAAGGGCAGCCTGCTCTGAGGACCCGGCTTGCATCTCACTGGCTAGAAATGGGCCATGTGACTACCCCAAGAAGCGAGAAAAGCTGAAATATTAAGGAGTTTACCTTTCCAGCCATTACAGTAGAGGAAGGGGAGAGAGAAAGGGGATGAAGCGGGGTTTGAAGAGCAAGTTCACAGTGTCTGCTGCATACATCTGTTAATACTAATCTCTTAGGCTTCTCGTTGCACCACGACTTCCTCTACAAAGAAGAGCTGCGTGACTTTTCTCTTCCCTCCTTTTCCGTGCCTGACTATGTCTTAGTCACTTCTTCCCTGAATATTCTATTTTAAAATTATAGCTTTATCCATTATTCTGACGTTTGACCCTCCCTGTCTCCTTTCCTGCTTATTGTTTTTCCCAGAGTTGTTAATATCAAATACACTATAGATATATATATAGCAAACACACACGATTCATATATATGTATGCGTGCAAGTGAGTATGTGTGCGAGGGGAGAAAAGAGAGAGAGAAGAGAGAAGAAGAGGGAGAAGAGAAGAGAAGCGAGAAAGACAGACAGACAGAGAGGAGGGAGTTCACTCCGTGTCTACGCCCACTGGAATACCAACTCAATGATCACAGGACTTTTTCCTCTTTTGTTCACTACGACGTTCCCAGCACCTCATACAATGTATGGCATGCACTAGGTGCTCTATAAATACTTGCTGAATGAATAAATGGATGGGTGAACACATGAGTATAATGAATGTTTATGGAAGGCAGAGAAAGAATGAAAGGAAGAAAGGAGAGAAAAACGAGGCAGTCTCATAGAAACTGGTCACTTTTTCCCTAACAAATATTAGAAAATTCTTGATAGAAAATAGTTTTAAAGGAGATAGGAAGTGTGAATCTATCTTCAACTTATTGCCAGCTTTTGAATTACATGGCATTTCTTTGTACTTCTGTCTTTCAGAATATCACATCTTTTCAGAGAATTTACAGCTAACTGAGATATGTGACTCTATAAGTATTCCCCAGAATAAATGTTCTTTAAGTTCAAGATGCTATCATTATAATTATTTTATTTTGCTTACATTGTTTTGAATCGTGCTATGCAAGCAGTTGACGCCTTGCAATGACTCATTACAAAGCAGGAAGCTACCTTCTGAAATTTAAAAGACAATGTTTTCTCAAAAATATACATATCTGAAAAATAATCCATAATATGAATATTTTATTTGTTTCTTTGGAAAATGCTGCTGGAAATTCTCATAACTTAGAGAACTTTATGCAGGCTTGATTTGCTATTTTCTGTAGAAAAAGTCTCCTGAGTATATGATAGCTGCTCTCAGAATGAAGTAATTCTATTAATACTTCAGCTTTACAACAGATAACTGTTTTGTCATTTAGAAGTGCCACAAGGCTGCTCTACACAATGCAATGCATTCACGAATCATTTCTTCACCAATAGTAAATTGTAACTGACATTACAATATGGGGTGAAATTATTGAAGAATCACAAGAAATAATATTTGCAATTCTACATTCTTCTAAACAAATAAGATACATGAAACTGCTGAACTTTGGGATTGAATCTTATGCAAAAAAATTCTAAATGCCAAGCAAGGATTTTTTTTTATTAATCCTTGTAACAGACGTCTGGCAAACAATGTTATTTCACTGCTCAAGATGAGGAAACAAAAACAAAGCCACCTGCAAATATTGAGCCAGTACTAGACAAGGAGTGACAGTCGCCTGGTGTTTAGGTATCATCTTCTATTTAGAAAACCTATTACACAATTTCATTAGAATGATCCTGCCTTTTAAAGTCATCATTATTAATATTTACTTTCACAAAGTTCTAAAGTCATTGTCATCCCATGCCTCTCAAAGATTTTGGCTCAAAAATGTCCCAAAAGACTTTAAATTCAAACTACAAAACAAAAGCTCATTTGCTTTTAGCTTTATATGATGCTGTGAAATCTTGAAAGCAAAATTATGCACTGATATTTTATTCTATTTGTAAGAAAATGGAACGTTGGATTCATCATTTTCCAGGTCACCCTTAATATTTGATAAAATGTGAGGTAATAGGAAGGCACAAGGTGTCTTCTGGGATATGGGGACTTAATTGTGTATGTTGTATCAATCAGTGAATAAATGACTAAGCCAGAGGTGACAATATTTGTGTGGGAAGTTAAGGTTTTTAAAACAATTTCTGAGAAATTGTGGCACAAATATTTGCATGTAACCCAATACAATATCAATAATATTTTTGAGGATAATGATAAAAAGGCAGTTTTCCTATAGGGATAAAATCAGGGAAAGAGTTTTGGCGAAAGAGCGAGCTCATCTGGAACTCTGCCCAGGTCTCCACATCAAGTCAACAGGGGAATTTTGTTACAATATGCAGAATAGCTCCTACCTCACAGGAGAAGCCTGCTACGATCATATAAGGAAGGTGAGCCCAGCAAGAAACCGCTTGTTCCCATGCATAATTTATTTCACTTAGGGGTTGACACAGCCCTAGAGGAAGCCCTAATGGTTCGCTGTTCAGAAACAGAAAGATGTGAGAGGAACGTGCTGGTGTGAAGATTTCCTTCAAGGCTCCGAAAGCGGAAGTGAGACAGATCTCCTGTTGAGCACCTCTGATCTCTGATACCTGAAACACATGTTGGTCCTGATTTTCTGCCTTCCCTGAATTTCATTAAATGTTGAAAGCAGGCCGACACGGCTCTGGGTGTCCAAGTGGTGTGAGCAGGTCACGGCATTCCAGAGTCCATCTGTAGCACGGAAGAGAGGGCTGAGTTCCACAGCCACCTCCGCCAGGGCCTGATGCTCGCAGGAGAATGAAGCCACCTCAGAGCGGAGGCCCAAGGAAGCTCTTTGAATTCTCGACACACAAGGAGAGAAGCCTGTTGCTGCATTTTAGTGTATCGTCTTAGCTGGCATCTCATTCCCAGCACTGGTAAGTGCTTCACCCACATGAATGAGAATGGGGGCATTTGCTATTAAAAGTAGGCTTCTTTTAATTAGAATTTTTTATACTCGAGTCTCCCAGTTTATGAACCCTTGTGATGGATGTAGCTTCTTTTAGATAATTGCTTGGGATGAGTGAATACCTCAATATTTATTTAGCGTGTATGTCAATGAATTATGAATGGAAGCAAACAGTTCCATTGGGCAAGCACTCTAATTAATAAAGCCAGTTTCCTACGGCTTTGTGTATGCAAGAGCAGTACCAGGGCTCCACAGCAATGTAACTGATGCAGGTAACAGATGTTAGAGGTATTCATGGAAAAAGAACAAGACACAGGGGAGGAGAGCTGGCTGGACTCAGGAACAGTCTCCTTTAATCCTCTGAATGTCTTTCCTCCCTTCCCCATCGTCAAGTCCTGGACCGTATCGACGCATTTGTATAAAACAGCCTTTTCCCCGTGATCTGGTGATTTAATCTCCAGCATTCCCTGACAATGGCTTGACAGATTATCTCTCCTGGGAACACTTTTTAGAGGTACATATTCTTAAACTGCTAACAGGACCAGTAGATAGCCAGTATGCACATGCTACATACTAATTTATAAAATATCCAAACACCTCCATACTTTTTGGTAACTAGAAGCTGCTCATAGCCACCAGGCTCCACACTTAAAATCATAGACCCTCACCACTGCCCAGCAACTGAAGAATTAATGTCTTGCCCCAGATATATCTGGCCTTTATTTTGATCATAAATGCCCTGAGCTTTACTAGTTGTTAAATATTTGAAGTGACTTCTGGGTGTTCCTCCCCACTTCACCACCCACCAGATCTTAAATGCTTGAGTTTTAGCCACAGTTATATCAAAAGGCACTTGTCGACTGCTGGAATGCCATGGTCTCTTTCCATCCCTCTCTGCCTGGGCATCCCTGGGAAGAAGGGTGGAAGGAAAGACACAACTGTGACCTCCAAACACAGTAAGATTTTATAAAACAAGAATATGAAGCAATAGTGAGTTCCTCAGTGAGTTGAGCAGTTTTATTTTTACTAAGTTACACCAAGCCTGTGCTCATTGCTAGGTGCTTTGATAAGTGCATGCTTTATGTCACTGAATCTTCACTACACACACATGAGTTACAGGATTATAAGCCCATTTTACTGATGAGTACAACAGTTTTGCCTCTTCCAAATGGAACAAGTGATGTCCTTCCTATTCTAAGGTGGCCCCCAATATTCCTGCCCCTCATGTCCACACCCTATGTAACCTATTCCCTTTAAGCATGGGTAGGACCTATAAATATGGTGAAAAATCATTCCCATAATTAGTTTATATTATATGGCAATGGGGAAGAGATTTGTAGATGTCATTAAGGTCCCTAATCAGTTGACTTTAAGTTAATCAAAAGGGAAATTATTCTGCAAGAGTCCAGAGGTCTGAGCCTGCAGGAGTCAGAGTGACTCAGAGCAGCAGCAAATGCTCTCCTGTTGGCCTTGAAAAAGCAACTGCCATAGCATGGGGAAAGCGATGTGGTAGGGAGTGATAGGCAGCCTCTACCAGCTGAGGACCACAGTTCTGCAACCACAAAGAACTGGATTCTACCAGCAACCAGTGAACTTGGGAGAGGACCTCAACCTCAGATGAAATCACAGGCCAATTCTCACCATGATAAGAACTTAGAGAGGAATCCAACTGACCTTGTCCAGACTTCAGATCCAAGAAAATTGTGAGAAAATAAAGGTGTGTTGTTTAAGTGCTGAGTTTGTGATAGTTTGCTATGCAGCAATGGGCAGCTATTACACTAGATCTCTGGACATTTCAGAGGTTATATATAAATACGAAGACAGAGTTCATAGGAAATAGATCAAGTAATTTTTTTTTTATTTCAGCATAATATGGGGGTACAGATGTTTAGGTTATGTGTGTTGCCCTTGCCCCCCCTCCCCCCTTCAGTCCAAGTTTCAAATATGTCCATCCTATTGCGTGGTGCACATTGCACTCTTTGTATATGCATATACCCCTCCCCTCCTCCCTCCTCCCCCCCATCAAGTAATTTTTAACCTGCTTTATAGTAGGTGTTTTTGCAGATGGAAACAAATATTATCCTAATATTGAATCCATACTAGGTGTTGGTTAGTTAATAGACTAATTGATATCAAGATTTTCGCTTAAATGTTAATTAACAGAAACTCAAGCTTAAATTCAATCTAGCAAATATTTCACATCTGCTGTGCATCAGTCAGTAAACTAAATGATGTTGAAGTTTTAGTAGCCAAAAAAGAAATGGAATAGTCATTGGCCCAATGGAATATTAAAAACTATGTAACTATTTATTGAAATTAATTTATTTTTGAAAGAAGTATTTATTTATGTATTTATCTGCTTATGTATGTATTTATATTTTTATTGTAATCTAGCCAAAATGATCTTTAAAGACTGAAGTCAAAGACAATTGTAACAATTATAGGCATTTAATAACTCATAGAAAATTGCTTTCATTCATCCTCTGTTAGTATCTACTAAAAAACCAACCTAAAATGACTAGACAGCCATCAAAATATGAACTAGTGGAGGAGCCAAGATGACGGACAAGAAGAGCCGCCAGTCAGAAGGTCTCTGCAAAAAAGACGAATTTTAGAAGAAAGAGAAAAAAGATAAGCTAGCAGAGAAACATAGATTGGGTGAGGGTCAGAAGGAAGGGTGCCTGAAACTACAGGAGACTCCACGGGAAGACATTGTGGAGGAGAACTGGAAGGAGAAAGGTCCCTGAGAGGCTTGGAGACCAGCGACAAGGGTAGGTGGAGCCGTTAACTTCCCCCTCCCTTGCATCTCGGACTGCTGGTGGGATCCAGAGCGGCTGGAGAGACCTGCCAACACCAACCCAGAGACGGCTGCCACCAGTGAGCAGTGGCCTCTTGCGGACTCAGCGCCGGGCTCCCAGCCCCCTCGGGGCACCTCCCTGGGCTCAGACCCGAACTTATCTGCAGATGCCATAGTGCTCCATTCTCTCCTTTCCCCTCCCTACCCGTGGGTGCCCAGAAAGACAATTTAGCCATCACACAGAGGCATCTCCAAGGAACGGGACCTTTCCTTTTGGGGCCTTACAACAGACTGAGGGGTACTCAGACTGAGAGTTCCCTCCCCACCAACTCTCCCAGGTGCTACTTGCCTGGGGTCTCCAGGAGAGTGGGGCAAATCCCCAGGTGGAGTGAAATCGATCCAGCTTGGGCACCCTGTAGGTGATTCAAGACCAGCAGCCCCCCTCCACCTCTCCCCCACCCCTCAGCAGGGTCAGGGATTGATCTCCAGGGTCCAGGGGACAGGCCTGCAGACCAGACCCCGTACATCCAGGTCACGATCGCACTGCTCTGGGGCACAGAGGAGAGATCTGTGAAAGAGCCTACTGAGGAGTGTGTGCCTTCAGGGGCAGATCAGCCTGCCTGACCGACAACCCTCCTCCTAAAAGAGGGCTCTGTACCCAGCTCAGGCTACTAGCCTGGGTAGGGAAACCTCCCAGCCCACCTCACAGCCAGGGGAGATCCATCGGCCTGAGGCCCTGCTTGCTGGCAGAGGCCTGCGAGAGGACACGGAGAGGGGAAGATTGAAGGGGAGCAAGACCTGCTCCAGAGTGTGGGTCTTGGAGAGCCCCACCCCCCCAAGCCCAGACTTTCAGCTGAGTGGACCCATTTCAGCCCCTCCCAGCAGCTCTGCACAGAAACATGTGTCTGTATGTCCCCTCCATTCCTGTAAGGACACAAGTCACTGGTATTAGTTTCCACCCTAATCCAATATGACCTCATCTTAACTAATGACATCTGCAAAGACCCTATTTCCAAGTAAGATCACCTTCTGAGGTTCTGGGTGGATGTGAATTTTGGGGGTTGTTACATATTTAGGTGCCTTTCAGATTTTTGTTAATGACATCAACACTCTAATGAACACCTATCCTTGTATGCAAATCTTGCGCATCTCTAATTATTTCCTTTGGAAGTTCTAGATCCATAAATATTAGGTCATTAACTATGAAATGTCTGATTTTGAATCAAAAGTGTAATTCATTATATCTCAAACAAGAAGAAGTACAATTAATGAAAGTATGTGCCTAAACTCTTAACACAGGTTTGCCAACTTAATGGTAACTTGTTTATGCCAGCAGCAAAGAAGCCTGGGGAATGACTGACAATGAAATTGTGAAAGGTGTTTTCCACAGCTTGTTGAGAATTGAATATTTTTCCTTGCAAGAAGTGACCAAAAGCCTGGAAGAAGTGGTAGTCAGTTGGTGCAATGTCTGGTGAATATGGTGGATGACAGAGTATTTGCAAGTCCAACCTCTATAGTTTGAGCAGCATTGTTTGTGCAACATGTGGTCGAGCGTTGTCTTGCAAGAGGATTGGCCTGTCTCTATTGACCAATCTCAGCTGCTTAATCACAAGCATCCTCATCATGTCATCCAACTGGTTGCAGTAGACATCTGCTATAATCGATTGACCACGTTTCATGATGTGTAGTGGATAATACCAGCATTGGACCACCAAACAGACACCATGAGTTTTTTTTGATCAATATTTGGTTTTGGACTGTGTTTGGGCACTTCCTCTTTATCCAACCATTGTACCAAATGCTTGCGATTGTCAAAAAGAATTCATTTTTCATCACATGTAACAATATGGTGTAGAAATGGTTCACCTTTATGTCGTGACAGCAAAGAAAGGCAAGCTTCAAGATGATTTCTCTTCCGATGCTTGTTTAATTCATACAGAATCCATCTATCCAGCTTCTTTTCCTTGCCGATTTGTTTCAAATTGTCCGGTATTGTTAGAATAGTAACGTTAAACTTTGCTGCTAATTCACACGTAGGTTGAGATGGATTCACTTACACTACAGCTTTCAGTTTATCATTATCCACCATGGTCTCAGGTCACTCATGTCACTCATTTTCAAGATTAAAATCACCAGAATAGAACTTCTCAAACCATCCACGTATTGTGTGTTTATTAGCCATACCATTCCCAAACACCTCAATGATATTTCAAGCTGTCTGCACTGCATTGGATCCACGATGGAACTCATGTTCCAAAATAACATGAGTTTTTGACTTGCTCATGTTTTCACAAAAATTGTTCTCAAAAGAAGACTAGAAGAATAATTGCAATCCAAACCACTCGATTGGGGACCAAGGACACCCCTTCACAATAGGCATAAAACAGGAAGCGTCAAAGTGGAGCATCAGAGACATCCACCGTCTAACTCGGTACCTACGGACATGAGACGTTTCGTGCACGGCCGTGTTAAAGACAAACGCCAACATGTCGTTCTGAGACCAGCTTGTCACGAAGGGAGATGCCTGCCTGTGAGGTGGCGAAGGCCGGTCACCCTGAGCCTGCTGCAGGCCCTGCCCTCCTGGACCCCGTAAGCGACTCACGCTGAGGAGCCGCCGGCCGCAAACCCGCGGTCTGATCCCTAGTGCAGTCCTGGCGGGAGGCCTGGGCGTCGCGTCTGGTTTGCGGAGCCTCCTGAGTCATGTGATTCTGTGCCTTGCGCACACGATGGCTTCAGGCCACGGGGAGCAGCAGTGCTGAGCGGAGCGGGCCCCGGGTGTGTCGGCGTGCGTGCGTTTCCCTGGTGGTGGCCACCAGGACTGGGTGAACTGCCACCGGCTTCTGAACGCTGAGGGCCCCCAGCCTGTCAGAAAGGCGGTGTCTTGCAGGTTTGAGTGAGGCGGTGGCCTGGTATCTGCTCGGGAGGGCGCCGTACTCTGCCCGGGGCCAGGCTGAGCACAGGCAGGTGGGCGCCGTCCTGGGCGGCCGTGTCTGGGTTCACTGGGGGTGTGTGGCCCTGCAGGTGGCTCTCGTGGGTGGGCCCTGCGTTCTGACAGTGGAGGTGAATCCCCTCCTATGGCGACCCGGCCACACGTGCCCCTGCGCGGAGGGTGTTCCTTCCCACAAGCTCCTTGCGACGCAGGTGAGAAGGAGCTGTCGGAGAAGAAGGCGCCGACTGGGGAGATGGGCTTTGCTGGAAGAGCCGCAAATGCTCTTTCTACCTGCTTGTCCTGCGGGAGCGTCTCTGTGGCTGTGACAGGAGCTGGTGGTGGCCTTGGTGTGGGCGTGTGCAGTGTGCATGTGCCTGTGTGCATTGCATGCACGCATCAGGGTTGGCGTGTGTGTGCACACATGTTTTGTGTGCGCGTTTGAAAGTGAGCAGCAGGAGTGTTCAAAGCCTCACCCTCTGCGCCCCAGGGCCTGTGGGGTAACGAGGCATCACAAGGTGCACGTCCAGTAAAACGCCAGCATCACGTTACAGAGGAACAAAGAGGGAGCAGGCAGGTTGCACCCGGCACCTGTCTCACGCTCTTCCTGCATTGGCCTTCGCGTGTGAAGGTTCGTTGATTCCCGGCCGTCTGTGCCCCTGGTGCTCACGGGGTCTCTGTTCTCCTGCCAGCTGCACGGCTACTTGGAGAACGAGCCGCTCACGCTCCAGCTGTTCATCGGGACGGCGGACGACCGCCTGCTGCGGCCACACGCCTTCTACCAGGTGCACCGGATCACGGGCAAGACGGTGTCCACCACCAGCCACGAGGCCGTGCTCTGCAGCACCAAAGTCCTGGAGATCCCGCTGCTGCCGGAGAACAACATGCGGGCCACGTAAGTGCCAGGGGTGGGCGTGCCCCCTCCCCCCCAGGCCCAGCCAGGTGCTCCGGGTCAGCACCCGGCGAACTGTACCAACGTTCTGACAACAGAATGTTTCTTTGTGGGGTTTCAGCTGCTGTGTACGGTGCCACGTAAAACAGACACCTCAGTGCCACAGCGGCAAATCCCTCCCTCCGTGCCTGCACTCGGCTCCCAAACGTGACACATTTTTTTTTTTTTTTTTTTTTTTGAGACAGAGTCTCACTGTGTTGCCTGGACTAGAGTGCCGTGGCGTCATCCTAGCTCACAGCAACCTCAAACTCCTGGGTTCAAGCGATCCTGCTGCCTCAGCCTCCCAAGTAGCTGGGACTACAGGCATGTGCCACCATGCCTGGCTAGTTTTTTTCCTATGTATTTTTAGTTGTCCAATTAATTTCTCTCTATTTTTAGTAGAGACGGGGTCTCGCTCTTGCTCAGGCTGATTTCAAACTCCTGAGCTCAAACAATCCGCCTACTTCGGCCTCCCAGAGAGCTAGGATTATAGGCGTGAGCCACTGCGCCCGGCCCGTGACACCTCTTTATTCCCAAACACGGCGGTGCAAGTCAGAGCAATGGCTAAAATGCAAACATTGAAAAATTAGAGCAGGGGGTACATCTGGATGACATTTTGACTTTAAGAATCACGGGAGAAGCCAAGGACCGCCTTGCAGGGGCAGATGGGACTCTGTGGTGAGCTTCTAGGGACGTAGGTGTGGAGGTGGAGCCAGCCCAGGGCAGCGTCCCCAGCAGTGCATGCAAAGGTCCTAAGGCAGATGGGCAGGGCCTGCTCTGGGCCACCCTGGTGGGGGCCATGTAACTTAGGACTTTATGTGGGGTTTTAATACCTGTCAGAGCCCCTGGGTCTGGAACAGAAGGGAAGCTTCCTCTCCATGTTAGCGTCGCATGGATTTCTCTGAATTCATCCTAAACCCTTGGGTTTGTTCTGCGAGCTGTGACCCACATTCCCCGAGGCCCCGGGTGCGGTCGGGGGTTCGAGAGGATGAGCCTGTGCTCACTGGGCAGCAGAGGGGTGGTGACGCCACCACGCTGTCCTGTGCAGGCGCGGGGTGTGCCCAGGGTCTACCCGGCGTGTGCTGAAAGGCCGGTCCTGGGTCACCTGAGGGGGTGGTCAGTGCACCGAGCATGTATCCTCCTCTCTTCTCATAGCTTATGGAGAAAGGAAAAACAGTGGTTTTTATTCTGTGGAGAATTTATACACAGACTGTTTTACTGGAGTCTAGTTTTGAATAAAATTCTATGAAATTATTAGTTAATGAAATTATATGAATCCTAGAAGTCTGGGTCCGGGGCGAGGGCCAGAGGGGTGGGTGAGGCCGGACCTTCGGGGTCGTGTGTCAGCCATTAATGGAAAAATCGTGGGCCTTTGTTTCGGGCAGAATCGACTGCGCTGGAATTCTGAAACTCAGAAACTCTGACATTGAACTTCGAAAAGGAGAGACAGACATCGGGAGGAAGAACACCAGAGTGAGGCTGGTTTTCCGGGTCCACATCCCACAGCCCAGCGGCAGGACACTGTCTCTCCAGGTCGCCTCAAACCCAATCGAGTGCTGTAAGTAGACACGTATTAAAGTACTGTAAGTAGATGCACACTTGAGTGCCGTAAGTAGATGCACACTCGAGTGCTGTACGCAGGTACACTCTTGAGTGCCGTAAGTAGATGCACACTCAAGTGCCGTATGTTGACACGTGCTCCCCCACCCGGGACAGCAGGAACTGTCTGTGTCAGGCATCCTGGTTCAGTCACACCTTTACCTTTTATTTGTGTGGACCTGTGAGCTGAACTTTCCCCATCAGATACGCCGTTTCGATGTGCACTCACTGGAGGAGTCCGTTCGCTCGTCCGGGCGAGACAGACCTCTTTGTGCTGTGTGGGATTTCGGTTCAGCTTTACCTCAGCGTGTCCGGCTCTGGCAGGATGCAGGACCTGCCAGGGCTTCCGAATGTCCCTGACCCACGGCTCCTGTTGGAGAAAATGGAAGAAGAAAAGTGTGACCTGAACCCTGAGACATCTGTATTGACCACGTTTGGGTCAGTCCTTCGCGCTTCCGGCAACTTGGGAAACGCAGTTGTGGCATTTGCAGCCACTGGACCGAGCAGACCCAGGTTCTGCAAACCCAGCGTGACTGGCCATCTTCCCGGCCCGGGTCCTGGTTCTGTGGTTTGTGTCGGGCCCGGGGTGAGACTGACGCTCCCTGCCCTGGGCGGACGCTTCCCTGGAGGGCTTAGCCACCCAGCCGTGGTGGGAGTAGGGTACGGAGCCGCGTCCTCTTGGGGCTTTACCAACCCTGTTTGTGGGTTGGGCCGTCGGTGAAGCCGTGTTCAGACACTCGGGCTCCTGGGCCTCTGTGTCCCCGACCCCGTCCAGAGAACTGGACGCCTGTGAGGGGCCGTCCAGACCCCCGGGAAGCGCTGCTGGCGTCTCCTCCTGGCCAGTGAGGAGGAGGAGCCCGTCTCCAGCGTCTGCTGCTACTCAGAGGCGACGTCACTTCCCAGGCAGCCTGGCCAGGCCCCCACTGGGCCCCCCCTCGCAGCCTGTGGCGTCTCCGCCCCAGCACACCCCAGCCAGATGCGGAACTTGCTGTGGCTTCCTGTCCCGGCTTCCCTGGGCTGGGGGCCTCCCACGTCACGTCACGTCACGCCACGTCACCTGAGTCCGCCCTCCTCTGCGGACGCCAGCCCCTCCCCCCCCACCGCAGCTCCAACCCCCACAGTTGCTGTGCGGACGGGCCTAGACCCAGGGCACAGGCAGCCCCTCATGGGGCCGCACGTCCAGGGACCAGTGAGCCCACTGTGATCCTGGGACAGGCGTCAGACCCGGTGTATCGTCCCATGGTCCATCTGCCCAGCCTGGGTGAGTGTGGACACTCACTTGTGTGGTAATCTGCGTACCTACACGCATGTTCACAGACATGCATTGCCACACACAGGATGTGCACACACCCATGCCATTGAAAACTAGATTTTCCCATGGGGCTGGGTCAGATGCAGGTGTTCCTCCTAGACATCGGGAGGTTTGGTTCCAGGCCGCTGCCGTCCCGAGCGTGTAGAAGTGACGTGTGCAATCGGCACATGGCTAAAAATCGTACGTACTTTGGCTAAGAAAGGCCTCCCTGCTAAAGCATCTGACAGGCACGAAGTCGGCACTTGCTGTTGGAAATGGCGCCACTAGACTTTCCCACGCAGGGTGCCATGGACCTTCGGTTTGCGAAAAGCGTGGTATCTGCAGGCAGTGAGACGTGGCGTGCCAGCATGCGGTTTACGCGTGTGTGATCACTGTCGTTTGGGGTGAAAACGGCTAAATCTTATTCAGGAGCAGATTATGACTGTTTCTTCCAAACACTGAGAAAACCATCAGGCCGAAGCGTGTCCTGCACCTTTGTCTCACCCACAAGGCTAGGAGCATCTCACGGTGCTCGTCCTCCAGGGGTGGCGCTCGGGCCCTGCGGGGACGACACGGGCCGGCGGGGCAAGTAGGGCCGGCGCCACTCACTGACCCTCTCCTTCTCACGCAGCTCAGCGCTCGGCCCAGGAGCTGCCCCTAGTGGAGAAGCAGAGCGCGGACAGCTACCCGGTCGTTGGCGGGAAGAAGATGGTCCTGTCCGGACACAACTTCCTGCAAGACTCCAAGGTCATCTTCGTGGAGAAAGCTCCAGGTACACGCTGAGCATAGACCGGCAGGAGGGTCCTGGCTGCCCGCGTGTGCCAGCCCCGGGGATGGGCGAGGCAGGGCCTGCGCGTGTGAACACGGGGAGCTCAGTGTGAGCGGGCCGTGTGCCCCGCGTGTGGCTCTGAAGGGACGGGTGGGAGTGTGTGTTCCTGGGGCCATCGGGACCCGAACCCGCAGACGTCACAGCAGCGCTGAAGGTGCCTGCACTGGGGGCACCCGGGCGTCTGTGAAAGGCCTTTGCTAGCTTTGCTGTGGGTCCCGCACCTGAAACACGCACCTGGGCGGACGGCTTCTCCTCAGGGTTGGCCAAGAGCTGCGGGCTGGGGGGAGCCGGGGGGTACACGGCCCTTCTGCTCCCCTGACATTTCTCAATGGGTGCCACCGCGTGGATGCCGTGGCCCGGATGCTGTGAGTCTCTCCTGCGTGTGACCTCTGCGCCCACAGGCCCCGTGGAGAGCTTGGGTCACCCCACGAGCCCCTGGAAGGTGACGAGGAGCCACCCCCACCTCCACCAGTCTCAACATGGCCTCGTGCTCATGCTGCCCGGCCTGGAGCCACCCCGGTGGCCTCTGGAGGGGAGGCGGGCAGCGTGTCCCGAGGAATGTGGGTTTTCCTGGGGCCGTGGTGTCTGTGATCCTGAGCCCCCTGTGGGGGCCGCTGTCCTGCCTGGGGGGCCTGTGAACGGGGTGTAGCTCCAGGTCAGCTCTTCCCAGACGCCGACTCACAGCTCCGTCTGGGTCGCCACATCCAGGTGGGGCGACGTTGTGGGCTGTGTGGGGCTATGTGCAGGGTCGGGGAGGCAGCGTCTGCGCACCGACGTTTGGTTCAAACACAGGTAGGCCAGGTGCAGGTGTGCAGCGCAGGGGACCCCGGGGGCCCCGAGCGAGGGCAGACGGCGGATGCATGGACCCCGCTCTCCATGAAGACCGTGTGGAGCTGTGTATCTGGACCTGAGTTCCTGTCCCTGGGGGGAGTGGAGGGGACACTGCTCCCCCCAGGACAGCGGGGCGCGGCCCACAGAAGGTGGCATTCGTGGCCTTTTCCTGTCCGCAGTCACCAGTTGGAGTTTTCATGAAGGCGGCCAGCCCTGTACTTAGTCTGACCGCTGGGGGCCGCTGAGGCATTCAGCCCTCGCAATGGGGCTTGATTATGTGCCATTCACAGGAAACTCAAGTGCTTCAATCACGGTGGGCGTAAAGGTCCTTCCTGCTTACCTAGCTTGCCCGTGTAATCACGCACACGCTGGAAAATGTGCTCTAAATTGTAGACAAAGCCCAGCTAAGGGCAGCGACGATGAAAGGAGTTTGCGTTGCCCGTCCCCTTCCCTGGAGGGGGCTAATGTTGAAATAATTTAACCTTCAGAGTCTTAGGTGTGTGTCGGAGGAGAGTCGGCCACGCAGCCTCCTGCCCTCCGCCTGCCGGGACCGCCGGGTCTCCGCTCGCCCAGGCTCTGGCTCGCGGGCAGGGCCTGCGCCGATGTCTCTGCATCCGTGATTTGTTTGCCAGGAGAGGCCCAGGAGGCACCTCTGCGCCCACTGCTCCTCCCGCTCAGCAGAGGGGCCGCGAGCCTGCGCAGGTCCAGCCGAGTCACGCGCTGGTGTGCCAGGGACGCGCCATCACCGCCTGTCAGGTCCCCGAGTCCAGCCCTCGGCTTCCTCCTCCCGAAAGCTCCGTCAGTGCCCGGAGGAGCGTCCCTGCCCTGCGCTGAGCTAGCGCAGCTTTGTCTCCTGCTATTTGCTGCTGGGCGGCAGCTGTGTCACCCGCACTCCATGGCGTGAGCTGACCCGAACACGAGCAGTGAGTCACAGGTGCTGCTCGGCCTGTCACTGCGGAGTCCCCACGTGCATACAGCAGGCACACGCCGGGCGCGTAGTCGTGGGTCAGCGTCAGTGCGTTCTCGTTGCGAGCAGGTGGACACGTCCAGCTGGCACCTGTGATTTCACTGTTCATACACGAGGTCATTTGCAAAGTCAGAGATGAATACACGCAAATCACACATTTTCAAAAAAAGGGAACAAACGTCTCCATGATTTCCTTTCTTTCCCTTTGGTTTCCGCGGCAGAAGCTGCGCTGACAGCAGTTCCCACTTGCGTCCGGCGTGTCAGGGTGACTGACACCCACGTCCTCCCCTGGCGACGGGCTTTCTGGAGTGGTTGTTTTGGAGAAACCACTAAACTCAAATTAAAAGCACAGTTGCCCCTCATCTTCTGATGAGACCGTCGGGCTCGTTTTAAAGTCCTGTTTTTAAGCTGCTGCTCACTGGTGGGACCAAGGCCGGGCCGTGAGCTTGGGAGATTCTCGCCGAGGAAGTTAGTAAGTTGGCGACTGAAACTGCCTTCTCCGGAAAGGACTGCTGTGGTTCCTCCAGCCCTGGCCCTGTTCTGAGAGAACCGGAGGTCGTGGCTGCCGTGAGCGGTGCCACGGCAGGTGCTCTGTGCCGTGGCCGGGTTGGACTCCCTCACAAAGGAAGCCCCTTGCTCTGCGTCCCGGCCAGGCCACCCCCACCTGCTCTGGTTCATGGCGCCCCGAGACTCTGACGCTGTCGACGGGGTGGCCCCTCGGCCCAGGGTGGGGGACTGAGTGTTGGGGCCTCCTGAAGATGGCGCCACTTTCTCTTCCTGCAGCAACCCAGACGGGCTCCCCGAGGCAGGGCCACACTGGCACCCGCCAGGCCAGGGCACAGCTCTGCGCCCGCCTCACTCACTGCTTTTAGCAAGTGGGAGCCGGTCACTGCCGTAGCTGTGGCGCCCTCTGCTCCCATGATGTGGCAGGTCCCGGCGGGAGGCTCCGGCGGGCAGGGGCGGTGTAGGTGTGCAGGTGTCACCGCTGTGCAGCTCCGGCTCCCAGTAGAGGACGGCGACTCTCCCCAGGCCTTTTCCTGTGTGGCGCAGGAGCCTGAGGGTGGAAATAGCCTCCGTCAGGGACTTCGGTTCACAGCTGATGGCGTCTGTGTCAGGCGACATTTTCTGGTGGAGAAAGTTCGTGCGGGAACGTTCCCCGACAAGCCAGACTGGTGCGGTGGCTCCCAAGGGCATTCACACCCACAAGCCGCGGCGTCAGGTTTGCAGAGCAGGTACCGGTGCGTGTGTTCCCGTGTTGGAGGTCGCGCCGTCTCTGCAGGTCTGAACTGAGGCAGGGATGCGGGTCACGGTGCGCAGTAGAGGGACGGCATGGTGCTCGGTGTGGACGAAGACACCTGGAGACCCTCGTGGGGTGTGAACACAATTCTAGAGATCGGCCCGAAACCGAACAGAAGGGGCAGGTTTTTGAGACTTTGCTGCGTTGAACGTCAGCAGTTCCTCACTGGAGCCGAGCACGGCCCCCTTCCATGAAGTCACAGCCTACACCGTGGCAAGTTTTCGAAGCGTGTCTGGGTTCTTTGGCTGCGTAAGAGCCGCACCAGGACTGGGGTTAAAGCCCCAACTGCGCGGTCGCTAGCGACACACACGCAGCAGGCCGTTCTTCCGCTGGGCTCACCGGCGGCCATCGGAGTGCCGGAGTCTCAGGATCTGCCTCTGAGCATCACGTCCCAGACTCCGCACTCCGGCCGGACCCTGCGAGGACCCCCAGCAGCCCTGCACTGCGCCCCACACGGCAGCCGCTGCTCTGCCCTCCCTGGGGGCGCAGCTTGGAGGCCACGGGGCTGAGTCTGCTGCTCTGGGCTCTTCCCGAGCACCTGGCGTGCAGCAGGCACGGCCCAGACGTCTGCGCACAAGTGTCACACCACGCTGCTAAGCCAACAAGCAGGCCCGGAAGAGGGACAGGTCTGCAAGGCTGGGGACAGAGGCAGCTGCCTCCCTGGCGGGGCCCTGGGCGGGCGGCCTGAGCATGCACGCTCTCCGCTCTTCCTGACCATGCACTGCGTTTTAATGCTGCCCTTTGACCTATGTGACCGTCTGGCCACTCCACTCAGTGCGTGTTAATCCCCGGTCAGTGGTGCCGACGTGGACGCAGACGCGGAGTGGAAGGGAGGGGCCTCTGCGCGAGAGCGTCCGGGACCTGCGGCTGCTCCCTGCACGGAAACAGTGGCTCAGCCCTGTGCGGCTGCCCCGGCCCGCGTCCGTCTGTGTGGAAACCTTCGCGGGTGTGGCGGGGAAGCCTTTCCGATGACTCACACTGCAGGGAGTTCCCTGATGGTTTGGAGTATTTTTACTCCTGGACTCGGGCGGTTTCCTACGAGGATCCAGGCAGCTCCCGATAAGCCCGAAACACAAAGGCCCTTTCAGGCCGGGCATCGCCCTCCCTGCCACAGCCGGGGTTGCGAACAACACGAGGCCGCCCTGCCTCTGGCCCGGGCACTTGGCGGAAGGGAGATGCCGTCCGCGGATCTGCCGGCGCCGTCAGCCTGCCGGGAGGGCAGCGGCCGCTCCTCGCTGCTCACGCCCAGGACGGAGGAACCGCTCTTATCATCTGACCGCGTGCGGTTACTGCCACCTCCAACCGTCCCCACGCTTTGACCCATCTGGAGCTGCTGCATCTGCGCATTTCCCGGGAACGAAGGCAGCAGTTCGCCTGCCGGCCCCAGACAAAGAGAAGAGCCACATGCCTGCCCCCCCACCCGCTGCACAGCCCCCACAGTGTCGGGGCCTTTGGGGGAGCAGGCCCAGCATCGAGGGGTCTGCACCCCTGGCTCTGAAAGTGACGCTCGCACCGCGGTGGGTCCAAGATGCCCCACCTCTGATGGTAGCGACTGGCCGCGCCTGCTCGGCTTTGTGTTAAGTCACCTGACTTTCACGCGTTCAGAGAGCTGTGAGCTGTGGGTGCGCGTTCCTGGGCAAGGCCAGCCAGGCGCGCGGAGGGGGCAACGCACCCTCTGGGGCTCCCTCTGGGGTCAGAGACGTCTCCGTGTGCCGTTCCCCGCACACTGTCCGGAGCCTGCGTCCCTTTGTCGGAAGCTGCAGGCACCTGCTCCTCCTGGAGCCGGCACAGGTCCCTCCCTGTCCCCGGTTGTCAGAGCAAGACGGGCTGTTCCTGCCTGCACTGCGGGAATAGCGTCTCCTCCTCGGGGTTTGTTAAATGCACTGTTCCTAGCCCTTTGGGAGCCTCAGTTTCCCCCCAGCACACTGGCTGGCCCTTCTCTCTGCCCCTTTCTTCAGAGACAGGCTCTGTCTCTGCAGCGCAGGCCACGTGCAGGGCGCGGTCCCAGCTCAGTGCAGCCCCAGCCTCCCGCCTCAGCCTCCCTGAGCGCTGGGTGGGCCGCGCCCTGCCTCTCTGGCAGCGACGCCACTGCATCCTGCACCGTCCTGCACTGTTCCTGCGTGTCCAGCTGCGGGCTCAGCCTCCCTGCGCAGCTCAGGGTTAAGGCCTCAAGCTGGACGTGGGGGGAAGACAGGCTTTGTGCTGCGGAAACTTCAGAAGATCAGTTATGCGCAGAGCAGTTCTGACTTGGTGACCCTGGCGGACTGTTCCCTCCACCACCCGCCAGCACCTACCCCGCAGCCCTGGCCCGCAGCTTGGGGGTTCGCTGCTCTGCAGAACTCCGGTGCTGTTGAGAGCCCCCGAGTGTACTTTTGGGTTCCGATTATTTTTTCCTAGAGGAGAGAGGGTTGCCAACCTCTCACTCAGTCCGAGTTTGTCACCACGTGAGTCCATCTGGCGAGTAGTTTGTGCCGGGACCCGGGGCCTGGCTGGAGGCTGGCGAGGTCCCAGCGTGACTCCCCAACGCCCGCCTCGGTCCTGCACCCGCTGCCCACCCCCACGAGGGAGAAAAGGGAGATTTGTCTAATTTATCAGTAATTTGGAGTTTGTAACAGACACGTTTTCTCCTTTGCAAGCGCAGCTTAAGCAGACACTAAGCACGATCCCTGTTGTCGTCCACGGGGAACAGACTTTATCTGGGGGATGATGAAAGCGAGGAAAAGAGCCGTCTGCAGGGAGTGACGTCTGTTAACTCAGGTCGTCCCAGACCAGTCCCCAGACGTCCTGCCGTCCAGAGGGACTTGCAGAGGCGGGCGGCCAGGCCGGAGAACAATAAGTCCTTTCACGGTAGCTCTGGAGCCTTTCATTTTTCAAACATGCAAATGGCCACCGGGTAAAGTTAAAAATACCTTGTGTTTTGCATTTCTGCAGCCAGCGCGGCCAGAGGTGCAGAGAGAGGCTGTTTATCTGCCCAGCAGCTCTGAGCAGAGGCCGGGCTGGGCGGGGCCCTCACCCCGGTGACTTCTGCTCAGAGCAGCTCAGGGGCCGTCGCCCACGCGGCACCGCGGCGCCCTCGGCGGGGTCACGGGTACACGTGTGTCCTCCCGCACAAGTTCACGGGAGGCTGGCGTGGGAGGGCAGGAGGTGATGGGTGCCGGGGCTTGGGCGCCGCACAGCCGTGGGGGGCACCTGCGTCCCGGAGAGACGGGGGGTGCGAAGCCCTGTGGCTCGTGTGAGGCCATGAGGGGCTCGGGGACGTGGTCTGGGGGAGGGTCCTGAGGACCCTCCAGCCCTGGGCCCTCCCCGCCAGCCCTGGCTCAGCGCCCTGGGCCCCAGCACAGGTTTGGCATAGCACGCGGGGCCAGGGCAGTTGCCCCAGGGTGGCCAGAGTACTGCCCTCGCCGTGGCTCTGGGCCTGCCACAACCGGATGGGGAGGCTTCGGGGAGGTGGCGCCCACCGCACAGAGTAACGGAGTCTCCTGCGCTCTCTTGCAGATGGGCACCACGTCTGGGAGATGGAAGCCAAGACCGACCGAGACCTGTGCAAGCCGGTGAGTGTTCCTCGGGACCCTGGGCTGGGGTCGCGTTTGTTCAAGTGAAACAACTAATGGAAAGAGAGTAACGGGACGGGTAACAAAACATGGCCGCAGCGCACCCAGTGAAGCGGGTACTGGTGCGGTGGAGGACGAGGACAGAGCAGCGGCCCCAAGGACCAGACACAGGGCTGCGCCCGGCCGCCCCAGCAGGAGGAGCTTTTCAGAGAGGCCAGGACTCGGTCTCGGCGCCAAGTCACATGGCCCGGCGTAAACACCCCAGGGAGGCGCCCGGCATGAGCCCCTGCACCTCACACAGGGCCTGAGCCTCCTGGGCGGGCGTCCAGGCCTACCCGACCCGCTGTGCAGTGCCAGACGGCCTCGCCAGTGTCCCCAGAGAGCGCCAGTCACTGCGAGTGTGCCGCAGATGTTGGGACGGGTCTAATTGTGCCTCAGATTGTCTACCCAATTCCTCGGGAGCCTGCGGGCTCATCTGTGCCGGAGTCATGGCTGTTGCCGGCTCCAGGCCATGTGTCCAGGCCCCACAGCCCCGCCCCAGTGTCCTCGGGGCCACTCACACGGCGGGCACCTGACAATAGGTGTTGTTCCTGGGGTTGGCTACTGTGGAGACTATTTGGTCTGAGACGACTATGGCTGCGCCCACTTTCTTGGCCTGGCGTGGGCCTGGCCTGGCCTTGCCCTGTTACTTTTAATCTGTCTTCGTGTCTGAAGTGGTTTCTTGGAGACGACATCCCTTTGGGTCTTGCTTTTGATCCACTCTGACGATCTGTCATGTAGCTGGTGTATTTAGCCCATTGATGTTTAGAGTGATTGATTATTGACAGAATTGTGTTGATATCTACCATGGAATATTTTTCCGTGTTCCATTTAGTCCTAGAAAAATAGGAATTTTCAGGCCAGCATCAGATACAACATGGCCGGTAGGTGGGTCTTTGCAGACGCTCAGGGTTCTCCCAGGCTCCGTCGCACATTCGTGAGCACTGCCAGGGATGTCTGGACGGTTCTCATGCACTGGGGCCGCAGGGAAGGCTCCTGCGTGTGCCCAGGTGTGCGGGTGGAAATTAAGTTATTCAGAAACTCAGTGTTTTTTCTCAGGCCACCTCTAGATACTGGGCGTGGAGTCAGGTGGACGAGGGTTCACGGGGCGCCGTCTCACTGAGGCCTTCCAGGGCCTCTCGTCTCAGTGGAGGGGAGGTGGCAGCTCCCACGGAGGGCGGCACCAGCTCAGCGCCCTCTGGGCTCAGGCATCTGACTCACGTTTGTGCGGGACCTGCACCCCGTGCTCTATCAGGGAGACGCATCTTCCACCTGCGATTTTGGCGCCTTTTCCCTTCACCAGAACCTTCGCAGAGGGTTGTCAGGCGGGGCGTCCTCCCTGGCCCGGGGGCACAGCCCGTGCTGGGAGGTGACTCACCCTGGGAGTGCCCGGCCGCCCCCAGAGCACGGCTCGTGGGCTCCTGTCTGAGAGGCCATTGTCCACCCTTTGCCCGAGAAGCCCCAGATGATGTCCTGGCCTGCGAGGCCGGGTGGCTGCGGAGGTGGCGGTTCTGGGCTTGTCAGGAGCGTCCTGGACACCTGGCCACGGGCAGAGGCAGCCGCCGGTGACAGGCCACCCTCCTCCTCCCCGCACCTCCTTGCCGCGTGTCCACACGGGTCTGCACCAGACACCGCTGACTGCCCCTTGACCAGGGCGTTCACGGCGCCCAGGGAGCTGGCGCCATCAGTTTATGGGCGTTGGTGCCGGGTCCTCTCCCACCACTGGGGCGGGTCTGTGGACTCTGCCGTGTCTCTGCCGGGCGCTCTTGCCCTCCCTCGACTGTGGCTCTCTCCGGGGCCCCCAGAGGCTTTGCTTGTCCCCGGGTGTGCTGGACACAGGACAGAGGCCGCCTGCCCACCCCGTCCCCCAGGGCAAGAGAAACTGTGAACCTTTCTTGGTTGAAAATGATTCCTGCCACGTTGGCACATTCTTTTTCACCTTTAACAATTGCATATTTTAAAGGCAGATTAATAGTTAACAATTGTAGGTTTTAAAAGAAACTTAATACACGTGAAAAATTATACAGTTTAAGTTTGCCATTTCATTATTATCTCTTCGATGAAGTTTACTTTCACGTGTATGTTTTGTAGTCATAAAGGAACTTCATTGTAGAAATTTGGAAAATATAAAAAAATATTTTAAAAAAGAAACAAAACCTAGTGTAGTCTCAGTACTCGGATAAGACCGATGTGAGCATTTGCGCACACGTGACCACGTCACGCTCTCGGAAAAAACGGGGTGCGCCATGTCTCATTTCTGTGCTGCCAGGAACTGTGCGAGCTGAAGTGAGACGATGGACTTTCCCAGAGCAAGTCCCGTGGGTGTCGGCGCCACGTGACCCCTCCCGCGGTGACAGGATTCCGAGTCACTTCATTTCCTTCTGCGTCTTTCTTATCTCAGCCTTCCCTGTGTACTAAGTGGCGGGGCTCCCGCGGAGATGGCGTTTTTGTTATTGCTTTCTCTACCTCGGGAGTCGCAGTGGCTCAGCTGTGGCCACGTGAAAACACAACCCTCTAGTCACGTGGAATTTACAAAAGCCAACCCCACGGCGCAGTTTAACCTCAGAGGAAGCATCTTCCTCTCCGTCCACGAACAAGCGGGGACTGTGCCTCCGGACGGCCACAAGTTCCTGGTCAGACCCGCTGGCGGGGGCAGCAGAGCGTGGCCCTGGGGGCGGTTCGCTGCACCTTCCTCTACGCAAGGGCTCTGCCCCTCCCGCTGTGCTTGGCGAGGGCTGGGGCAGGAGGATGGCTGAGCTCATGGCTTCTCGCAAACGAAGCGCAGTTGCCAACATGGCAGACACACGTTCCCTGGCAGACGCGTGTCCATGGGGCCCAGCAGCAGCTCCTGTGCCTTGGTTTCCTTGTCTGCAGTTATCCTGAGTTTTCTGTTTTAACACCTGAGATCCTGTTACTGACATGAGTAGATCAATTTTGCTATTAATCTGAGTAACAGGCTAAAATTAATTACTTTAACAGAAAAAGTGATACAATGGATTTTTCTTACACATTTTTTCTGCCCGTTAAACTGAAATCAGATGATTAAAAAAAACTGTGAAACTTCATGGCTGCGAATGCCGTCTGCAGGGTGTCCCCACTCCCGTTCACCTGGGATTTGTTTAGGGCCCAGCGTCCGTGCGGCCCAGAGGGACACAGGGTTTGGGGGTCCCCACCCAGCCTGTGATTTGCCCACACGGTACCATGCTTGCTTTTTTATGTCTGTATTTGAAAAAATCTGATTTTTATAAAAACGTTGCTGATCTTTATTTTAAAAACAGAGGTAACGGCCATCAGCGGTGCTGTCCTGTCTGTGCCTTTGTGTCCCAGCTGCTCCTGCTGCCGTTTAGGGTCTGGCTTGGGGGTGTTGGCCGTTGTCGAGGTCACAGACACAGTGTCGCCAGGGCTACCCCCACTGCTGCTTTGCAGCTACCTGGACAGGTGCTCCTGCGCGGGAGGCGCTGCCGTCACCGCATCAGCCGTGTGGGGCTCCCGCCGGTTTCTTCTGGTCTCCTGAAGACCACGCGACGGCCTCCGCGTCCGGGCAGACGCTTCCGCCCACATGCACAGTTTCTCTTTTCTCGATTTCTTTCCACGTAGAAAGGAGTGCAGAAATGGAATGCTCTAGTGCGGAGCGTTTCTCATTGGCAAGACGCTGACCGCCGTCTTCCTGTTCGCCATTTTATTCCAGAACTCTCTGGTGGTCGAGATCCCGCCTTTCCGCAACCAGAGGATCACCAGCCCCGTCCAAGTCAGTTTCTACGTCTGCAATGGGAAGAGGAAGAGAAGCCAACACCAGCACTTCACCTACCTTCCTGCCAACGGTAATGCCGCCTTTCTGGCTTTAAGCGCTGAGACCGGGCCCGCGGGCTGCTTTTTCTGAAAGTGGCAGACGTGGCGGACGCAGTTGCCGTCAGGCAGCGCGGTTGCATTGTGCTTTTGAACCGTGGGATGTCCTATTCCCTAAAAAAAAAAAAAAAAAAGAAAAGAGAAGCTTTCGATGCATTTTCCCTTCTCACTGGGGGTGGGGGGTGTTGCGTATTCGGTCAGTCGCTGCTCATTTTTCTGGCTGGTTGGGAATGTGCAGCAGCCAAGGGGCAGCGTGGCTCTCCCATCGCAGACCGCAGCGTCGCGGCGCGTGTTACGTTCCGCAGCCGTCTGTGGTGAGGAAGCAGGTGGTTGTAGCCGTGCCGCAGGCGACGTGGAAATCGACCTCTGCTTTGACCCCTCTCAGCTGTGCCCGTGTGACCATCCGGGAGCACCGTGACCTGGTGCTCGCGCCGACGCCCATCTCGTCTCCCGCGGCCCCAGGGCGTTCGGGCCGTCGCGCCTTTTGCTCCCCCCTGCTGCCCCGTTACAGGTTTTGGGGGTGGCGTCTTTCACTCAAACTACCCCCGCTTGTCTTTTCAACTCGTTAGGGTGTTTTCGTAAAGAAAATACCATTAAGTTTGTTAGTTTGCTGTGTAAACCGGTAGAAATGAATGTTGTCTCCACAGCGTCCAGGGCTTCTGCCTGGACGCACAGCGCTGCCGTCCAGACGGGACAGAATTAGTTTTCATCCTGAATTTCACTGTATTTTGGGTAAGCTCTGCTGTGTCACCAATCTTTTTATGTTGTTGCTTTTTTAAAAAAAATTGAGATGCGTATAGTTGAAGACGGAAATTACGTGCTAGAAACTAATCGCAAAAGCAGCCACTTTGTTACCTTAGTAAAATCAGGATTTTTCTCTTAGGTTTCAGTTTTCCTTACGTGTAAATGGCACTGGCAATAGACTAGATGACAAGAAAGCCCGAAAGTGGCTGTGTCTGTATTCAGCTTTGGATTGACTGTTTTATCAGGAAAATACTAGAAATGCTTTCGAGATGTGAGTGCTTCGATTTTGCTGTGAAGTGACCATGTCGGGAGAGCGTCCCTGAAACAGCCGTGGAAATGACGTGTGGCCTCCGCCAGCCGCGCGTGGGGCAGGTTTTGTGTCCGGGATTTGCGTGATCTGTGTCGCTCACACGTCACGCATCCTGTGCATCCCTGCAACGAGGACAGGCCCACAGATCTCACAAAAGAAAATATTTAGTCTTTTTGAAAATATAACGATTGTGTTCTAATTAAACTTCAAGCGTGGTTGACCCAAAGTTGAATGTTTTAAAGAAAACGTAGGCCTCATAAAGAAAAACTGCTTTCTAGGGCAGCGGATAAAGTAGCTCGAGCATTAATTTCTTTCTTGTTTACCTGGCACGCGGCCACCCCTGCTGCGGTTCGATAGCGCTGAGGAGAGCGGGTCTCCCGTCAGAGGCGGAGGGGCCTGCGTGTGGGGTGCCCACGCCCTTCATGGGCGGGGCTGAGCCCCCGCTGCCGCCTGCTCCGGTACACACCCGCCTGGTGGCCGCCCAGTCCTGCCGGCCCGCGGTGCCCTGGTCCCCCCACAGCCCTCTGGCCTCCGCGCTCCGAGTGGACGTCGCGCTGGATCCAGCCCCACCGTCCGGCCCTCCACCCTCCCGGGCACGGCTCACCTGCCGCCGGAGCTTCCCGCCTGGCCCTGCCTCTCTGCAGCCCCCGTCCTCTCTCCTCTCCAGACATTTTCCTGCAACACCACAGGCCACAGGCGCCTGCCCGGTCCCGCGGGCGCGGTCACTGAGCGCCCAGGACAGAGACCCCAGGCTGCCGTGGGCGTCGACCAGCGCCTGGTGCACGGCGGGCTCTTGAAACCCGGTTCTTGAAATAAATAAATGAACCAGTGGAAACCGGACCTCAGGCCTCGTGTTGAGTTTGGTGTCCTCGGCCACCTCCTGCCGCTCTGGGTTGTGTGAGGACGCGTGCGGTGGCCTCCCAGGCCCATGTCCCTAGCGTTGGCGCATCCGTGTCTTGGGGTCCTGCTTGGACGGTTCCCGCCAGGCTCAGCTCTCCCATCCTCGGTCAAAGCCACCAGCTCCAAGTCCCAGGGACATGTCGCAGTGTCGAGGGAGCTTCGCGGGCGGGGCGGGGGACAGCTAGTCAGGAAGCCTCGGCCCGATTCTCGGCTGGTTCCGGGTTGCTTTCTTTTCTCTCCACACCCCGGTTGTGAGGCTGCTGCCGACATCCCCTCTGGGTTTTGCTCCGTGAGCTTAGTGTTGTTCCCGCGGGTCCGGAGTTCGGTGGGCACAGCAGAGAGGGGCACGCGCCAACAGAAAAGCCCTCCGACCCTCGCTGTGAGCTCACGTTCATGTGCAAACACGCGCCATCAAGTCTCATGTTGGGTTTTCCTTCAACGTTAGGTATAAGAAAAGGTGCTTCTCCCGGCTGGGCCAGACGTTTCCGTCTCGCAGCCTCGCAGGGTTCCTCTCTGGCCGCGGGTTGGGGAGCAGAGTGGGTGCTGGCGGGGGCATAGCTCGGCCACCGGCCTCCCGCACCCCTCGCCTCAGCGCTGACGGTGTCTGCTGCTGACTCACAGCTAAACCCAGCCATGGCGGCTGGGGACGCCCAGTGACGCCCCTCCTCCCTGCCTCCCACAGGTAGCCTGTCCTCCACGCAGGTTGGGGGTCACATGGTCAGACTGCAGGGTGACCGTCAGGCTGGGCACAGAGGGCCTGGGTCCTGGGGCTGGTGGCCAGTGACGGGGCCCAGAGGGACAGTTTGGTCCCTCAGCCCTCTCTGGGGGGCTGGGGTTTGACGGGGACAAGTTCCCACCTGGATGTAAACCCTGTGGATGGCGTGTGGGAAACCCCCTAGGAATTCCCACGTGCCGGCCCCGGCCCCCTGCCCAGGATTGCGGCCACTGAGGGACGGTGGGGACACTGGGAACACACACGCCCGTCAGACAGGCTGCCTGAAGTTTCTCGTTTGTCACTTTTGTTCAGCTGTGTCTGAAAGGACAGCGCCCAATCTTCTGGCACACGGCACGGTCTGAGGGACGCGCCGGTGCCTGTCGTGCGCGCTCAGGGTCCTGAGAAGTGACTCCAGCGTGTCCACGAGGCTCGCAGTAGGGAGAGCCCAGCACGTGGGGACACATGGCCCAGAGACCCCACTGGGCATGCGCTGGGGCCCCAGATGTGAGCAGGGCAGGGGCGTCACAAGCTTACAGTTAGCTACCAAAGTGAGGAAATAAATCCTGACAAATTGCTGGGTCCGGAGGCTCAGTCTTGCTTCCCAAGCTGCTCTGGTTGGTCACCCGGAGATGCCTCCGAGGCTGAGGGTCCCTGTGAGGCCATGTCTCCGTCGGGAGGTCCCCTCGCTGCCAGGACCCCTTCCCTGGCCCCTGGCGACACGCAGCCCCACCCCCCAGGGCAGCCGCTGGGATGAATCGAGTCGGGGCAGGAGTGGCTCTGACTGAGAGGAGCGCCCTCCACGACGGGGGAGCCCACCAGGGACAGCCCTGCCCGGCGGTGGGTGTGCCCGGGCGCAGCTCCTCCTCTTGCACGTGACGCACGAGCCCACCTTCCTGGTCACGGGACAGGGACCTGGGGGTATACGGGAAGGGAGCAGATTCTGTGCTCGCTCATCTGCACCCGGGCCAGGAGCAGCAGCAGAGAGGATGCGGGTGGACGGGGCCGAGCGCTTGGTTCCCAGGTGATCAGCACAGGCCACAGGAAGCAGGTGGGCACCAACGGCGGGTCACGCGCGGAGTCCACCGCCCAGGGGTCGACGGCAGCGGCTCGTCTCCAGACGGCCCAGCCCCCGGCCGCCGCCCTGCGCTCCCTAAAGTCCATGACGGCCGAGTGAGGCTGCTGGTCCTGAACTCCGTTTCCACCGGCTCCCGCTGTTCCGGCGCAGAGGAGGCGTGGTGTTCTCATTGCTCACGTCACGTTTCAAGCCTGATGTGGTGGAGGTGAAGCGAATTAATGCACCCGTCGCAGGGCGCAGCCTTCCAACCCCAGGACCCATAGAATGGTCCAGAAGGGCAGTTTGCTCCCCTCAGCCAGGCCCTGAGGCCTCCCTAAGTATTGGGAGAAGGGCCCCAATTAGAGAACCGGGGGGACACTCACCCTGAAATGCTGACGCGGTGGAGACACAGAGCCATCTAACCGCCTCCCACGCTGCGGGCATCTCTGACACTGCGGTTTTAGGTGGGAGGGGCAGGAAGGCAGAAGGTTGTGCTGCAGAAACCGGCAATGGGGGCGGACAGGTTAGGAACGAACGCTGGGCCCCAGACCTGCGAAGGGAAGACCGTGGTTTGGGCCTGTTGGTTGAGGGGTCCCGTCCGGCAGCAGGTGGGCCAGGAGGCTCGGAGGCCACACGGGTGTCGATGGCAGTGGCCGGAGCCAAGGGCTCCGTCACGGAGACTGGTCACAGCGCACAGCGTCAGTGGGGAGGAGAGGACAGGAAGGTGGCCATGTTTAGAGATCTGGGGGCCACGGGCATGGAAACCACAGGGAAGTGTGGGCTGGAAGTCTGGACACAGGACGTGTAGAACCGCGGAACATTCTGACTAGTTGGCAGCGATCTGTGGGCCTCGCAATGGACCTGCCTGTCTGGGAGCCCGACTCGAGGCAGCTCGCCGAGCGTCTACGGAGCGGCCGCCCCTCCTCCGTGTCTCCAACGCCGCCCCTCCCGAAGGCGGCCTCGTGGTCCGCAGCTGCTCGGCAGTGCACCTGGAGGATGAGGCGTTCTTGACGCAGCTCGGCGGCGACCGGGAGACGAGGCCAACGTGTTTCTGGGCGTGTCTGTGCTGCACATCGTCTGCTGTGAGCCTTGCTGAGCAACATCTGGTCCCCACTTAACTGCGCCCTGGCAGAGCACAGGGCTTGCCCGCGCCACGGCCGTGTCTGTGCTGCGTTCACGCCCTGCACACGGAACGGCTCCAATCCCACCTCCAGGGCGGGGCGAGGACCAGGTGGGATGTGCACCGAGGAGCCAGCCCGGTCCTGGGCACCTGGTCGGATGTGCCGTCCATGCCGGCTGCCTCCACGCTGGGGCTTCAGTCCGTGCGTCGGTGGTGGACGTGATTGGAACACTCTTCAGCAAGGACGCTGGCTGAGCCTCGTGGAACAGACTGGGACATGGCCACAGAGGCATCTCCACCGCCCCCCCGCGCAGCGCCCTGGGTTGACACAGGGCTGGCGTGACCCCCGGGCACTCTTGCCCTGCATGGGAGAGGTGACGCGTCCGCCCTCCCTCTCGAGGGGCTGGCAGCTCCCAGGGCTCCATCCACTGCTCCTCTTTGGTCGTTACTGTGACAAAGTCATGCCCTGGGGGTGTCATTCCTGGTTGTTCACACGGGTGGCAAAGTTCGGGCTTTGGTGCCACACAGCAAAGGGAAGACAGTCTGACCTTTGTTTTCTGGCGGTTTCAGCTTTGAATAAAGTTTCTCTTGTCCAGTCCCATCGGACGCACTGGTGAGGACGTTCAGGCCACACACAAGGGTCACTCGGAACGTGAGCACGTAGCGAGGGGCCACGCAGAAACCACAGCTCACCTCGCACGGCGCCCAGGCCGTGCAGGGGTGTTCGGCCTTCGGTCCCTTGACTGCCGCATGGCCGGTGTCCTCGCAGATGAAGAAAGGTTCCCTGGCAGCGTCTGCCCCTCAGCCTGTGCAGGAGCCCACGGGCCGGGTGCTGGTGACCGAGACCCACCCTGCAGTGCGGGGCCTCCCTTGGATCCAGGCAGCCGACGCCCACATGCACACGTGGAGGGAGAGTTCTCTCTGCTCCTCCTGGGAGGACACCAGCCCTGCAGGTCAGACCCACCTGATGACTTTTTAACGTTGGTTACCCCCAAACACCCCGTGTGTAAATACTCTCATACCGGAGATGAGGGCAGAGTGACCAGACCACGTTGTGCCTGTCGGCCCTGAGGGACACACTCCTGGCGGTGGCCACGGACCTGCCCCGCACCCTTACCCACCAAGAGACGGCAGGGCCGCGCCCGCATTTGCGCAGGACATGGTCTCGTTTCCCCACTTACGGAAAATGGGCGTCCTGCGTGGCTGGTCTATAGAGCAGCTGTCCTTTCTCCAAGATCTACACAATTGCCGTCCAGACACCAGCAGTCACGAGATGCTCTCACCACGTAACCACTGCAGATGCCAGGGGCCGGCAGCTCTGGGGCTTTAGTTTTCGAAGGTGTTTTCTTGCATTTTCCGTTTTTTGCTGTATCAGAGAGGCCACAGGTCCCAGGGCCTGGGTGAGGGGAGAAGCGTCCTCTGTGTCTCCCCTTTGCCGGTGGCCAGGCTGCGCCATCCCGAAACGTCCCAGCGTGTCCTGTCAGTGGCCCTTGTCCCTCTGGACCTGCCCAGACCAGGGACCAGGGTGGAGCCAGAGGAAGTAGTGCCACCGCAGAGGGTCGGATGTGGGTAGGAACACGAGGCGGAGCGGCAGGAGCAGCCTCCTTCCTTCCCTCCATGGTGCTGGGCTGGCTGCTGGGAAACCGTCCCCAACTCCAGACTTGTGCTTGGACCTGGGAGGCCAAGCTGGGGGACGGAGGGGGCTGTGCACCACCCTGAAGGGCGTTGGCCGCGAGCAGGGGGGCCGTGCACACTGCCCTGGAGGTGCCTGCTGCGCGGCACTGCCCCGGGACGGCGTCTGGCTCAGGGCCGACAGACCCAGATGCATCCAGAGACTTCACTGAAAAGGCACGTCCACCCTGGGCCAGGCAGCATGGGGACCATCGCGGTTTAGTGCCCCCGGGTTTGTCCCTAAGAGGGGGTCTGTGGCATGGACTCTGCGGGCCTCGCGGCAAGAGGGTGAGAGGCGGGACCCCGTGCGGACATCCCACGCAGCCTCAGCTTATCCCAGGGGCAGCGGCTGCCTGAGCCCCAGGCCTGCCCCACACCCTAAGGCAAGGAAACGTGGTTCAGGCGGCCCCAGGACGCCGGCGTTCCCAGTGGAAAGTGTGTCACGCGCCCTGTGCCACCGCCATCCCTACACCAAGACATTCCCAGGAAGAATCCGAGTGGCCGAAGAGATGCCAGAGTTAGCATCGGTGCCCTGGCGGCTTTAAACAGGTCGTAAACAGCAGGCACTCTTGCTGCAGCAACAGGCACCGCCTGGTCCCCTCCCCGACGTCCCTGTGGAGTCACCAGGCCTGGCCCCGCCACGCTCGCAGCGCGTCATCTCCATGTGGCGATGAATTACGGCCACGGTGTTCGCTGGACAGCTGTGTTTGGGCCACACCTCCAGCGCCGGGCCGAGCAGTCGGGTGAGAGTTTTTAAAGAGCTCAGGAGACGCTTTATGGGAGAGACAGGCCGGCCCCTGCGCCTGGCCACGTTTCTGGGCCTGGCCGAAAATCCGACGCGATGGAGAGAGGATCCCAGCAGGGTTTTAACACGGCCTCCCAGCCACACGCTTTGCAAGACCGTAAACTCTGAAAATTGCCGGTCCAATCTGGAATTTCCCCTTAGCTGCTGTGGACACCAGCTTTTGGCACCAGCCTCTCTCGGCGAGACTCTGGACCCCCCCGGGCCGTGCTCATGTGTCTGGGCCGTTTCCGGGACACCCACGTCCCATCGAGGGTCTGGGTCACGATTCGCGCTGGCTTCGCTACAGTCGGGTCTGGCTCTGCCTAGTGCTTGCGGCTCTGTATTTACAGCTCGCCAGAAACGGACTCCGTCAAGTGAGGGGACACAGGTCCTCTGCAGTCATCCGAGTGGGGATTGGGGGAGCGGTCGAGACCCCAGGGTCTCTGCACAACTGGGCCCTCCTGGCCCTCCGCCTCCCACAGACGCCGCGGGGAGGGAGAGCCGTCGGAGCCAACGGCTGACTTAGGTGTTGAGCCTTGTGCTACGAAGCTGTGGGTCACAGAGCTGTTTCTAATAAACGGAGGATGTGTCTCTCCTTGGCAGCCCCCCAGGCACCCCGGGAGCCGCACAGGCAGCCGGCACCCCACCGGTCCCATGTCTGTGCATCCCTGGGCCACGGAGCAGCCGGCAGATCCAAGCGGACGGCCGAAGCCTCACAGTAGACAGGCTGCAGAGGGAGGTGTGAGGCAGAGGCTGCGGCCACACGTGGGGTCCTCACCGCAGGGACCGCTCTGGGCCGGGGAAAAAGGTGCAGCGTCTGAAATGTAAAATGGATGAATGTCCCTGGCGGGTACACGGTGGCCTCAGGGCTATACCCCAGTGAGCCCCAAGCTGTCTCCAGTTGTGGACAGGAGCGGGGGCTGCCGCCCCACACCAAGTAGCCATGGTGGCCCGGCCGGCTCACTGGGCCCCCCCCACTTTGCTGGCTGGGGTGGTCCCCAGGGGAGTGTGAGTCACGTGGGGCTCTTCCCCACGCCACGGCACCCTCGCCAGCCGCCGTCACTGCCCTGCAGCTCCACCCAGAGACACCATCAGTGCTGGCTCCAGATGGCACCTGCCTGGCATCACCGTGTGATGGCCGAATCGTTACGTCTCTCCGGGTGGCCAGTGGTCCATGGTGTCTCGTGGGCAGTGTTTTGGGGTATGATTCCTGAGTGACCCTGTTCCGCCTTCCAGAGCCCTGGTGGGCACGAGAGGCAGGTCCATCTTGGCAGGTGCTGCACTGTCCAATCCAGGACGGCAGCAGTGCACTGGTGTCAACACGCCGACGACAAAGACCAGCCATGTGTCCGCGCTTCCCTTGCGCTTGGTGGCCTCCAGCCGGCGCTCACCAGGCTGTGGCCGGACCTGTCCTTGCCAAGGGCCGAGACGCCTGCCCCGAGGGGAGAACAGGACGCTGAGCACGGCCCAGCGTGGCCACGCCTGGGTGGAGAGGAGCTTCCCGAGAGGCGCACACGGCGGCCCTGCAACTTTTCTGCTCCCCGCCAATGGCAGCTGCCGGTGACCCAACGCTCAGCATGCAGGGAGGACGCGTCACAGACGCGGATACGTGAATGAAAACGGGCCGGAGACACCAGTGCGGAAAGAGCAGAGCGATTCCTGGGGAACCCTGGTCGCCGTCTCTGCAGGGAGACTCCGGGCAGATTTTCCGACCAGGACGGGCCCCATTGGTCCAGTCCCCAGCGACACCGCGTCTCGGGATGAGGAGCCTAAGCCAGCGCGCAGATGACCTGTCCCAGCTCACACGGCCTCCAGGCCAGGGCGGCCACAGCGCAGGCCCTCCCTGGGGCCGAGCTTCGGGAAAATCCGTCTCAGCGTCATAGCTGTTGGACGCGTAGGCACCCTGGGCCGTGACAGGGACCAGGCGCACAGACGCAGGTTTGTTCTGGGGCCACACGCAGGCCCGGGGCTGTGATGGGGGCACTTTTTATCCTGTGGCTGCCAGAACCCACCCACACGCAGTGCACAGAGAGGCGCAGATATGATTAGGGGCGTCTGATGACAGCTGGTTATCCGCAAGGCTGTGCGTCTGTTGTGAATTTAAGAGCAATAGCGCGTCGCTCTCCGTGTCACTTAACCATCTAGACGTCTCAGCCGCGCACGAGCCAAGACGCCAGCCCAGCAGTGAGCGGGGCGGGGTCTCTGTGGGGTCCCCACAGGGTCACCCGCCCTGGCAGGCACTGCTGCCCGTTTCTTCCTGACACTGCTGTGGAAACTGAGGCCCAGAGGCAGGCGGAGTCTGGCGGAGAGTGAGGAGGGGCCAGTGCCAGCCGCAGAGGCAACGTCCGTCTGCCCCGGCCCCTCCTGTGCCCTCAGCTTTCTCTCCAGGGACAGATGGGAGAAAGGTCTAGAAACAGTGGACAGCTCCCGAGTTCCGTCCGGGGCTGCCGCGGGCTTGGCAGCTCTGCACGGGCCGCCCATGCGGGAGGGAGGCAGAGGGGCGGGCGTGCTGGCCCATGCAGACCCGCTGTGCTGCTGCGATGACGAACGGCTTCTCTTCTGCGGCAACAGTTATGTATCTTCTCAGCTGGGTTTTTATTGGTTTCCAACAGCCATTTCCTGTGTTCACGTTCACCAAACGCGCAGACGTTATCGACAGAGCGTCGGTAGCAGAAACGCAGTAGTTCGCCCAAGCTACAATTTTCGCTCTGATTACTGCAAATCCGCAGGCCCTGGGTCCAAACTTCCCCTGCAGTTGTGAACGGGTTTTTGCAGCATGTCAGTGCCGGGCAGGGGCCAAGGCAAACAGGCTCTGCGTATTGGAACCAGCTGCCGCTTTCCAGCGCCCGTGACTCACCCTGTTCTCTCGTTGGGCGGGAGGACCAGGCGCATGGGGCTCAGTCGAGACGCTGTTTGTCTTGCAATGGGCGTCCCAGACACAGCCCGACCGGTCGACCATCTGCAACCGTGTTTATTTAACTTTTTCTCTCTCTCCACGCAGTTCCCGTTATAAAAACAGAGCCGTCTGACGATTACGAGCCCGCCGTAGCCTGCGGACCGGCGAGCCAGGGATTAAGTCCCGTCCCACGACCATACTACGGCCAGCAGCTCGCGGCGCCGCCCGACCCCAGCTCCTGCCTCGTGGCCGGGTTCCCGCTCTGCCCACAGAGGAACACCGTGATGCCCACGCTGCGCAGCGCCAGCCCGAAGCTCCACGACCTTTCTGCCGCTGCCTACACCAAGGGCATCGCCAGCCCAGCTCACTGTCACCTCGGACTTGCGCAGCCTGCCGGAGAGGTCCCTGCCGTCCAGGACGTGCCGAGACCTATGGCCGTGCACTCCGGCTCGCCCGAGCAGCCGCCCCCCGCCACGCTGCAGCCGCAGGTGAGTCCGCATCCGAGCAGCAGCTGCCCCCTGGGTCAGCGGCTCACGCTCTGTCCCGACAGCCCCCCCTCCCCGCCTCCGCCCGCCGCCCAAGAGCCAACCTGCTTGCAGCCCTGCAGCCCAGCGCACCTGCCCGCGATGGGCCGCCCGCAGCACCTACCGCCGAAGGCTCAAAGGAACGCGTCTCCAACCGCCCGGCCACGGTCCCTGCCAGAGGTGCGTGAGGACAGTGGCCGTAATTTGGCCCTTATTCCTGTAACAGTCAAGCGGGAACCCGAGGAGTTGGACCAGTTGTACCTGGACGATGGTAAGTGCCCGCCACCCGGAGCTCTCGGAGGAGAGGCGTGCGGATGCGCCGACTGCGGGAGCCAGCGTGACGTGGGTGCAGGACACGGTTCTCGGGGCATTGTGGCGGCACCGTGTGGGACAGTAGTGTTGCCACTTGCGTGCGGCTCTGGTCACAGCAGGGGCTGGTCTCTCAGCTCTGACTTTCCATGAAACCTGTCCAGGTGGTCTTGGGCTCAAACAAGGGTGCCCGGGTTTGCTGAGTGACACTAGACAGAGAGCTCCTTGGCACGAGCTCAGAAAGTCCCGTGTCCTCGAGCACCAGCCCAGCCAGGTCCTTGGCTCACGGCACGTCAGAGTTTCTTGAGTCCGGGGAAGAGATTTCGGGTGACGCTTAGTTGACAGTGGTTGGCTGTGCTCTGTGCCGCTACGTGAGTGTGTCCGTGCCGTGGCAGCCCCACCGGGAGCCCGTGGGCAGAGTGCGAGGGGGGCTGTCGGATGCAACGCCAGCCCAGGTGCGGCGACCTTCTCAGCGCAGAGGCCCACGGACGTGCTTGTTCAGGGCTGTTGGAAAAGGAGACCCTTGGACATCTGTGGCCAGGCCACTTAGACCGGGCAACTCCCAGAGCTGCCAGCATCCGGTGCGTGGTAACGGGACACCCATCCGTGCGTGTCTGCGTTTGAATCGCACACACTCCGGACGCAGTCCAGGCCACCCGGTCACAGGCTGCCGTGGTGCTCAGACACGTGACCAAGCCTGGCGCCCTTATTAGGCCGCGATTTGGTGAACATCCCCGCCCCGTGCGGGCTGTTTGTGTGGGAGGTGGGCCTCATTGGGCACAGACAGTTTTCCCCGACGCCTCCCCCACCCGGACTCTGCGCCTCCCTTCGAGTGACAACTTCGTGCCACTGGCTTTCCTGTGACTGCGGCGCTCTCCACGAATGTTGAGTTTCCTCGCGTTCCAAGCGGCCCTTTAGCTTCGGGTGGTCCTTTGGGAAGAGCGTCCAGAGGTGGCTGCCACACGTGCTCGGCGCCCGGTCCCCGCGTCACTCTCACTGTGGCTTGGCCACCTGGGGAGCCCTGTGAGCCTGTGGATGGCCCTGCTTCCGGGCCGGGGCCTCCCGTCCGCTAAGGAGGAGACGGGGCCAGCCAGACACGTCCCTGCTGTTTTCTAACGCGAGGCTGCAGCTTTTTGAGAACAACGTGTGCCAATGATTTAGCCCCAAAAGTATCCAGCTTCAAGCCCAGCGCACTGGTCTGTGGTAAGAGCTCGATCCCTGGGTCGGGCTTTGTAAGCTGGGCCTTGTGGCCTGGTGCGCCCGGGGCTGATGGTCGTCACAGTGCTGAGGCGCAGGCCCGTTGCCCGTCCGAGCGGCACGAGTGTGAGATGGTCCTGGGCCTACCTGCCCGGCGAGTGTGGACGTCGGGGAGACAGATGCGCAGCTTGGGGTCCTCACATGGCTCTGTGTGCCCCCGGGGCGGGCACAGGTCGGCTGGGGCCGAAGCGTCTGGCCGGACACCCAGCTCCGCATCACCCCCAGGGCCCCTCCCAGCCTGCTGGCCAGGCCGCTATGGGGCCCTCAGGGTGAGGCCCTCGCCCAGCCCCTTCACGTAGGCCCCCAGCCCCACATCCTGGGAGCCCTGCTCTCCAGACTCCTGCCAACAGCCCCGTGTGCATTCCTGACCACTCACCGTGGCGGGGCCGTTTCCTGGCCGGGCCGTCCTTCCTTCCCAAACTTTCTCCTTGGCTCCTGGCCGTGGTCATCTTCCCGCTCGGAGCTGCAGAGTCGCGTCCCCATCCCCAAGCCCCAAGAGGGAAGAGGCAGCCTCGGTGTTCCTCTGCAGCCTCCCCACCACCCACCCCCGGGACAGGAAGTGTCGCGTCCACTTACGTCCTCAAGAGACGCCAGCCTGGTCCTGAGGGCCGGCCCTGCGCATGTGAGACTGTCCCCGTTATAGGGGCAACTGACTACCTGTTCTCGTTAAGTTTGCACAACGCTGGCCCGACTGTAACCAAAACCTTTTCAGTGTCGGCCATGAGATCAAAGTGCGCCACGGGGTGGGGGGCTAGGACAGCTGCGTGGAGGCCCCACAGAGCAGGGAGCGTGTTCACGGGCCACTGCGGTCTCATGCAGCCTGCGCACACGGGTCCTGGTGGCACCCAGTTAACCACACACAGTCGAGCCTCGAGCAGTTAGCTGTGGCCCTATCCAGACATGGCCCTGATCTTCTGTCCCCAGTGGGCGAAGGGCGTTTCCAGCCCTTCGGAGGTGGGTGGGCAGGTGCGCAGCCGCATGTGCGGAGGCCTCGTCTGGGGGCAGGGGTGGGGACAAGGCTGTCTCGCAGGCCAGGCCTCCCTCCGAGGACTCTGGACGGGGCCAGGGGCTCCCCACACTGCAGGGTGGACACCTGCCCAGGAGCGGTGGAGAGTGTGGCCAGCTGGCGTCCCTCTTGGGCAGCTGAGCTGCAGATGCGCCCTCTGTCCCCCTCCCGGGCAGAGCCCACCCGAGTGCTTGCTCTGCCCTCTCTCCGGCCCTGGGATGGCTGCAGCCCCACCCCCACATGCCGACCTCGCAAGGAGCGGACCCAGCCAGGGCCGTGGAGGGTCTGGTGGCCACCTGTGCCGCCCCGGGTCCTCGGGGCAGGACACAGGCTGTAGGGTGGGGACCAGGGCAGTACGTCTTGCCTGGAGAAGGTGGGATCCTACCCAGAGGGCGTGTGGGGATCCGTGCCTGCGCCTTCTTGGTGGGGACAGCGGGGTGGGGACACCAGGCTCACGCAGGAGGAGGCTGTAGCTCACAGCGTGTTTGCAAAGCTTGCACAGCTCCAGGCGGCCCAGGAGTCTGATCCTTTGCCGGCCCCGTTCCAATGTCCTCCCTGGTTCCGAGACAACATCGCAGCTTGGAACGGAGGACGCTAGTAACCCGGGGTGTCCAGGGCCGGGATCCCAGTCCGCACAGGCCCAGGGACCCCCTGCAGGGGGAGCAGACGGGGCCGCCCTAGGGCTCTGCCTGTCCCTGAACATGGAGAGTGTCCCAGAACGTGATCACGGAAGGACCTTTGGGAGGGTCCGCCCCGCCATCCCCACTTCCCTCTGCGGCTTCGCCCGCCTTCCCCGCCCCACTCGCTGCACGGCTCACCTGTCGTCAAAGCGAAATTCACTGGGGTTTCTCAGCACCGTCCTGACCAGTGTCCCGCCCTCAGGATACCGGGAGCCCTGCAGTCTCTGCCGCGCCCTGGGCTGTGTCCGACAGAGGGAGGACAGCTCGCCCCGGCACCCGGGGAAGTAGAAACAGCAGCAAAGACTGAAGCAAAATGAAACCGCACAAATTTCAGGCTCATTCGTGGGTGGAAAGAGCCACTTGGTGCTAGGGAGAGGGAAAGGGACGGTGTGTGGCTGAGGACACCCCTCGACGGTGTTTCTAAGTGGGGGCTCCCGTGCAGTCTTGCGCCCCACATGCTGCTGGTGACCAGAGCCCCGGGGTCTGTGCCTCCCCCAAGCCCGAGACCAGCGCGGGGCAGGTTCGGTCTCCAGCCTCCCGGGATCCAGGCACTGAAAGTGACTGCAGGGCCACCTCCAGGGCGCGCAGGGCCGGCTGGGGTCCCCCTGCCCGGGCACATCGCGCCACCGAGGACACCACAGAGACTCGGCGCGGCCTCACCCCGCGGCCCTCAGCACCGCTGGCAGCAGCGTCCACACGGTCGGTTCAGGATCTCGGCTCCTAGGTCTAAACGGCGCGTGGAAGCAGCGAGGCCCAACCGGGGCTTCTCTTGCTGACCGCGGTGCCCGCGACCGCCAGGCCCGGGGGAGTCAGAGAATCTATCGTGTGCGCAGGTTTTTCATTTCTTGTAATTGGGTTTCGATTTTGTCTTCTGGGGACGTAGGGTGGAAAAGGCAATAGCGGGACATCGTGTGCGACTGTGGAGAGCGTGGGGTGCGCCGTCGCCAGTACGTGCCCACCACGGGTCCACAGGGTGGTCTGCGTGGAGCAGCGTGTCCCATGGACCCACGTTCAGTCTGGCAAATGAGCCGGAAGGGGAAGTGCTTCCCAGATTCCTGTTTCTCTCACGGAATACAAGCCTCAACGTGAAGAATGAATCCCAGGTTTTCTTCTTTTTCGGATTCCTTTGTTTTTCAGTTATGTCTACTCTTGAGTCGTGTTTCAGAAGCACTTGGCCCACACCTGAATTTCCTTCTTTGTTTCAACAATCTTCATAAGACGTAGCTTTTGGTTTGGACTTCTCAAGCACGGCAGAACCACACAGGGACGTTTTAAAAAATACTATTTTTCTGGACCTCATGTTATTTTAAATCTAGATTTTTAAAAACGTGCTGTAAAATTGTACGTGAGCTGTTTTTACAGTGTTATTCTTCTATTGCCACTGTGGGGACCAGAGTAGGCAACGTTCCCCACTGGTTCCAGATTCTCTCGGTCGCGTGTGTGGGCAGCTAATGCACACACATACGCATACACGTGCACACAGTCTCGTTCCAGGCACCTTGCGGGACATGTCTTCTGAAACGTCTGTGTGGCGCGTGGCATCTGCCCCGGTGCTCCCGCGAGCCCATGCCGACCAGCTGCTCTGCTGTCGGGCAGCAGCTCCCGCGAGCCCTGCGGGGAGGCGACAGACCTGTGGTGCTGGGCTGGCCACGGACACAATCAGGCCTTTCAGTCTCCTCACGAGCTGCTGGTTTCCAGAGTCTAGATGTCATTAAAACAACAAGCAGGTAGACGCGGCGGCCCCGAGCGTGTCTGCCCCGAGTCTGGGGGTGAGCGGCTCCCTCTCCCGCCCCTTCCTGAGCTCAGACTGCTCCGGAGAGAACAAAAACCTTCCCTCATGGAAAGTTTTACTAAGCTGGCCCCGTGCCCAGGGCTAAGGCCGTCCCCACTGCTAATGATGATTGAAAGAGTCTGCGCTGCAGCCGTCAGAGGCGCGGAGTCGTTAACATCGTAGACGTGGGCTGCCCCATGGCGGGCGGGGAGTGAGTTCAGCCCCGCAGATGATTCATTAGGGTCTGCCCTCGGTGCACCGGGCCTGCCGCATGGGGCAGGGAGGCATGCAGATCCCGCCGTGGGCGAGGAGGCTGGCAGGCAGGAGAGTAGGTTTCTCGGAGGCCCCCAAGGAAGGGAGTGAGGCTCCCCCACACCAGGCTGAAGCCACTGCTCATGGGGCAGGACTCTGACCGCTGGTTCCAAGGTGAGCTGGGTGAGGGGGCCGCGACAGGCTGTCCCGGGCCCCAGCAGGGCGTCAGGCGAGCGTGCAAACACCGGCTTAAGCATGTCGATGTTTGGATGTTTGCTCTTGTGTAGATCCTACCCGAGTGTCGGCCCATGACCACCAGAGAGACTGTTGGGCGGAAAGTGTCAGCTCGTTGAACACCTGTCACTGCTGAGCTCGGGCAGTGGCCGCTGTGAACCTGCCCCTCAGTACAGGAAGACGCAGTCGCAGGCCGACTGCAATGTCTGCTGAGTGATGCAGGGTGCTTCTGGGTCTGTCGACCGCAGACTTCACGGTGCTCGGGCTCTCGGCTGCACCACTGGCTGGGTTGTGACCTGTGACGCTGGGGCAGCCTCCGCTGAGCCCAGACAGGCCGAGGGAAGAGGACAGGCTTTGACTGGGGCATGCAGCTGGTGGACGTGGGCCTTCCCATGTCTGCTGGGCTCTGGCACTGTTCTCAGTTGCCCGGTATAGACATTAACTGTGAACGCGGAATGCTTTGAATCACATGCTGTTTCTGATGAAAATACCCATCCACAGTCCAATCATTTTCTGTCAGCTTGGAGGGGAAATTCCATGGAATTGTTTCCAGCTGTTATTAACCTTCTGCCTTTACTCCTTCAGAATGGGTCTTAGCTTGTTTCCCCGTTAAACAGAGAGTTGTTTGAAATCACCGATTTGAGGGAAGGAAATATGGGCAGGGTGGAAGGGAAGTGAAGGGCAGAGCTGGAAACACCTTTCGGGTCTGTTCGGTGCCAAAGGAGAGTCACGACCAACAGAAGCAAAGAGACCAGAACCGACACTCAGATGCGACCCGGCGTTGGGGGACGTGGGGCGTGTCTGTGACATTTCTTCACAAGCAAACTCCAGAGAACAGCAAAGTGTGGGAGCCTGAGTCTCATTACCGAGATGCCGGTTCTGCTTCTTGTGTAGACAACTCAGTTTCCCTCTTGAAGAGAGGTTGAAATCTTCACAGAAACACTTAAGTGGCATCGTCTGCATTTCACGTCCAGTCGTCTGGCACTGTCCTGCCACCTGTGCGTTTTCTCTTTCTAAACCTGACACATTTCCAAGGGCTTTTCTTACGAGCCTCTCTGCAGATGCCCGACAATGTGAGCCAGCAGGTGACACACTTCTGTGCGGAGTCCGGAGCATGAAGCGCGACAGGCACGCGTGGAGCCCACCTGCCAGGACCCCGTCACAGCTGGCGCCTCTCCGGGCACGAGGGGACCAGGGCAGCAGGGCTCTGTCTGCGTCTGTCAGAAAACTGTTCTCGCCAGAGCAGCCAGGGCCTCGTCACTCACGCCGGCCACCGGGCTCTGCTGCCCCTGGGGCTTGCTTGGCCGCGGCCACTCCTCAGTGATCCTCCTGAGACACGTGTGTCCTCACCCGTGGATTCCTGAGGAGCAAGAAGTGATGGACTCGCGGATACCCACCAAGCCCAGGCGTAGACGGACGTGCACTCTTAGGCCACAGTGATTACCTTTGCTCCGGTGTGAAAACGTCATTGTCGTCGCCAACAGACAGAAAACCCAAGTGGCAACAGTGGGCTGCATACTTGGTGCACGGCCTCCGACTTTCCAAGGGGAATTCAGCCTTAGACAGCCCTGAGGGCAGGAAAAGCCACCGACACTGACCTCTCCTCACACGAAGGAAACGGAGGCTCAGAGAATCGTTATCTGACTGCCCCACGTCACAGCCGATGAGCCGCAGAACCAGGAGCACGGCCACAGCCCAACACCTCCAATTTCAGCTCGTCCCTCCGCAGTTCTAGGTCTACTACTGATTATTTTCTTCTCCTTTTATTTTTTTTTTTTTAAATCATTGTCAGTATACTACTGATTATTTTTTCCCCATCAGAGATGTGATGAGCAAAGAGTCCTGCTCAAGTGTTCTACCTTTTAGATATGAGTTGGCCTTGCAAGTCAAAGAGGACCATGGTGCATGTCTTTTTCTTCATCAGAGTTCCTGAGTATTAACAGAGGTACTTTTGGTAACTTCAGAAGGACTGGAGGAGAGACGGGCCTGCCAAAATGATGGAGAAGACCTCAGGAAATCAGCCCTCCCCCAAAAGCAACAAAAATGATGGTAAAACTATCAAATCAATCATTTCAAAATCTGGAAATTAATTGAAAGGACAGAACAAATTGAAAAGCATTTTTTCAAAAAAAACTGGGCCTTGATGAGAAGGGATTGTGGTGTTTTGACTCGGAGCCATTTCCCCCATGGAGCGTAGCATGAACAGCCGACGGCCACGCAGATTGTGCGAAAGCCTATCCCCAGAGCGCAGACAGCACTTTAACGGGTCGTGAAGTTCCCCAGAGAAGCCCATTCCCCAGCATGATGGAAACACCAGCAGTTGGCTGCCATCGTGGTCATTGCAGCCGCCCCAGGGCTGTGATCTCAGCTGGAGCTACGGGAGCCTGGCCAAGCAGGGGACCACCAGGGACTCTGAAAAGTCCTGGTGTGTTCTGGGGGATCACAAGGGCCACAAACATGCAGAAGGAAAGAGAGGACCCCGTCACTCACCTGGTGACCTCGGAGCCACACATGGGCAGAGTCAAAGCCACGGCTGTTGCTGCTGGCAGGTGGGCCCGAGGCCCTCACACACGTGTCCTGGGTCAAAGGTGGAAGGTGACAGATGGAAGACTTGCTCAACGGCTGAAGGATTTAAGGAGACCTGATGACTGATAATCACAGACCATTAAACTCTGCTAGCCTGAAGGGTGATCCCTAGGAAGCCGAGCTTAAAAATAGAAACAAACTGTCTTTTAAGAAGGAGAACAGAACTTAGTGCCCACACAGGGTAAGGAATAAGCTACAGAATTAGTCCAGGAAAGTCACTGATCAAATAAGCAAGAACAAGGGTGGGGCCAGAAACAGCGACCGATCCTACTGGGAGGGGTGGGGGTTTGTTCAGAGTTACTACAGCACATCGTCTGTCCTGCCCAGCTCTGAACCGGAGCATGAGCAATGTGCACAGACGAGGACATGTGCCCTGTGCACGGGAAAACGCACAGCCACTGAGAGGCTCACGGGATGGATGGAGCAGCAGAGGTTTTAAATCAGCATCATAAATACGTTCAAAGAACCAAAGGAAACTATATCTAAAGAATTACAGAAAAGTATGACAAACACGTCTTACAAAATGGAGACTTAACAATGAGACAAAAATATTTTTTTGAAAAAGAGCCAAGTAGAAATTCTAGAATTGAAAAGTATAATAAGTGAAATGAAGAATTCATTAGAGGGGCTAACGACATGTTTGAGCCGGCATAGAAGAATAAAAAAACTTGAAGAAAAATCAAAACATCATTCAGTCTGAGGAACAGAAAGAAAAAGAAGGATGAAGAAAGATGAACAGAGCCTCGGGGACGTTACGGCATGATGGGCATCAGAGAAAGAGGGTAGAAAAAATATTTGAAGAAATAATAGCCAGAAACTTCCCAAATGTGATGAAAAAATTATTCTGCCCATCCAAAACGTCAACAACATTCAAATAGGGTAAATTACAAGCAGCTCACACGCAGACATGTCACAGCCAAACCTGGTCCTGAAAGCAGCATGAGAAAAGCGCCTCCTCAGATGCGCAGGCGCCGCCGTGAGACGAGCCACTGACCCCTCGTGGGAACCGTGGGTGCCCGGGACAGCGGGCAGCACTTTCAAAACGCTACAGGAAGCCTGTCGGCCAAGAACCCCGTATGTAACGAAACTGGCCTTCAAAGACGAAGGGGGAAGGAAGTCATGCTCAGATAAACAAGGACACACAGAATTTGTTGCCGGTGAAGCTGACCTGTGAGAAATACTGAAGGGAGTCCATTGGGCTGAGGGTTACTCAAACCTACACAAGGAAATAAAAAGCGCCGTGAAAGTAATCACATCGCACAACAAAGAGACACACAGACATACAAACAATTCTTCTTCTAACTGGTTTAAAAGAAAACTGCAGAAGACGATGATTACAAAACTGTGCTGATGGCTTATCATCTATAAAGATGTCATTTCTGTGGCAAAAAAAACACAAAGGGTAGAGAAGTCATATCAAAGCAAAGTTCCTATATATTATCTGAACTAAGTTAGTATTAATCTGAAATAGATTGTTTTGAGTAAGATGTATATCATAATCTCCAAAGGAACCACTAAGAAAACAACTGTATAGATATAATAAACGAAAGACAAAAAAATCATTTAAATGGTACTCTAGAAAATATATATTTAACACAAAGGAAGGCAGGAATGAAGAACAGCAATGACAACAGCAAAAATTTCACAAGGCATGTAGCAAACAGATACCAAAATGGCAAATATAAATCCTACCACATTGATCACTATGTTAAATGTCAATGGACTAAACGCTCCAATAAAAAAGCAGAGGTTATCAGACTCGATTTAAAAAACGAAATGAAATGAGTCCAGCTATATGCTGTCTAAAAACTATTTTAGATTTCAAGGCACAAATGGGTCAAAAATATGAGGATGGAAAAGAGATATCATGCAAATAATAATCAAAAGAGATCTGGAGTAGCTATACCAATATCAGACAAAGTAAGCTTTGAGACAAAAATGTTACTAGTGACAGAGAGGTAAGTGGTAATGTCCCCTTTTATCGTTATAAAATTGATAAAATGAACAGGATGATGATAACAGTTGTAAACATATTTTCACAAAACCCCATTATACCTGAAACAAAAACTGACAGAATTGACCAAGAAAGATTAGAGATGAAAGCGGTGATATTACCACTGAGCCCTCAGAAATTGAAAGAATCATAAATGAACACTGTACATAACCTTATGCCAACTCATTTGACAAGCTAGATGAAATGGAAATATTCTTAGGAAGATACAAATTACCTAAACTGACTTGAGAAGAAATAGAAAAATATGAATAGGCTTATGTCAGGCAAAGAAAATGAATTAATAATTTAAAATAGTCCCACATAGAAAAGCCCAGGCCCAGAGAGCCTCACTGGTGAATTCTATCAAACATGACAAGAAGAATAACAATATCAATACTGCACAGACTTTTCTAGAAAACAGAGGGAGAAGGAGCACATTTCAGCTAATTCTCTTAGGCCAATATAACCCTAATACCAAAGTCAGACAGAGAAATCACAAGAAAAGAAACTGTAGATATATATCTTTTTTGAATACAGAAGCAAAAATCCACACTAAAATATGAGCAAACTGAAATAATATAAAAAGGGGATTTTACACTATGACCAATTAGGATTTATCCCAGTAATACAAGATTGGTTTAACATCTGAAAAATCACATAATGTAATTACCATATTAACAGAATAAAGGACAAAAAACACATGATCAACTCAATAGATGTAAGAAAAAAAAATTGACAAAATCCAACACCCATTTATGACAAAACTCTCAACAGATTTAGAATATAAGGAAACTTCTTAACCTGATAAAAGTCATCTACAAAAACTCACATGGAACATCACATTCCACAGTCAAAGACTGAGACCCTCCTCTTAAGATAAGGAACAAGGCCGGGATGCCGTCTCTCATAGAAACAGTGCTGTTGGCCTCACACTGGAGGGTCTAGCCAGTGCAGTCAGGTCAGAAAAAGAAACAAAAGGCATCCAGATTGGAAAGTGAGAGGTAAAATTGTCTTTATTTGCAGACAGCTTGATCCTGTATGTAGAAAATCCTAAGAAATCTGCCCCAAAAAAGTAAAGAAAAACCCATCCAAGGCTACAAGATACGAGATCAGTGTAAGAATCAATTGTACTTCCATATATAATGAATAGTTCAAAAGCAAAATCAAGGAAAACCCTGTTTACATGAGCATTAAAAAGAATAAAATACTTATGAATAAATTTAAAGAAGTGAAGAACTTACACACTGGAAGTCATAAAACATTGCTGAGGGAAATTTTGAATGATTTAAATACGTAGGGAGACATCCCATGTTCATGGAACACAAGACTGAATGTCGTTAAGATGGAGCTTTCTCCAGAATGAACTACAGGATCAACGCAGTCCCTCCCAAAATCCCAGCAGGTGTTTTTGTCTGTTTTCAGAAATTGACATTATGATCCTAAAATCTATATGGAATTTCAAGGATTCAGAATAGACCAAACAGTGCTAAAATCAGAGAACAAAGCTGGAAGATTTCAAATCTGACCGAGACACCATGAGCAACGCACATGTGTCGGTCGGCACAAGACACAGGTCCGTGGGGCAGGACAGAGACCAAAACAAATTCTTACAGTTATGGTAAGTTGACTTTTGACAGAGCCACCAAACGATTTCATTGGGGTAAAGGATAGCCTTTTTAACAGGTGGTGCAATGTCCACATGCAAAAAAAATACACACCATACACAAAAAATTAACTCAGAATTGATCATGGATTTCCCTGTAAGAGCTGAAATCATAAAACTTTTTGGAGATAACAGGAAATCTTCAAGACCTTGGATTAGGCAAATATTTCTTGGATATGAGATCAAAAACACAGTTTATAAAATAAAAACTTAGTAAATTGAACATCAAAATTCAAAACTCTTGTGCTTCAAAAGGTACTATTAAGAATGAAAAGACAAATGAGGGACCAGAGAAATAACTCGGAAAACAGCTGTCCGGGGAAGGGCTTGTGTCGGAACACACAAACAACACTGGCAGCTCAGTGACAGTAAGACAACGAACCTGGTAAAAACTGGCAGAAGATTCGAGCAGACATTTCTCCAGAGAAGATGTGAATGACTGATAAGCACATGAACAGATACTCCACACCTCCGTCTCTAGGGAATGCGATTTGGGAATTTGCGTGCGATGCCGTTGCGCATCCATTCCTGCGGCTGCACCACGTGAGGCGGATGACGGCAGACTTTGGAGGAGACGTGGAGACATTGGAGCCCTGACACCTCACGGGTAGGAGTGTGAAGTGGTGCAGCCACTTTAGCAATTTCTTAAAAATTAAAATAAATTTACCACATAAGCCAGCAATTCCTCCGCTGGGCATCGGCCTGAGAGAAATGAGCACGTCCGTTTGCACACAGATGCTCTGCGCGGCCTTCTTTGTTGTAGCCACACGCTTGGAACAACTGCAGTGTCTGGCGAAGGGTGAAGAGGTGGAGGACGTGCGGCGTGATCCGTGCGTACGACGGGTATTTACTCCGGCTGGAACGCAGGTGGGCCTGGGAAACCTCCTGCTAAGTGAGAAAAGCAGACACAAAGGCCACACATTCAGTGGCTCTAAATTATTTGAAGGCCCCTTGCAGATGACATGGGTGTGGTCCCAGACCACCACAGTAAAGCGAGTATCTCGATAAAGGGAAGCAGATGAACTTTTTTATTTCCCTGTGCGTGTAAAAGTGATGTCTACGCTGTACTGCAGTCCGCTAAGTGTGCAGCAGCTTTGTGTCTGTAAAATAATGTAGATGCATTAATTTAAAAAATACTCTCTTGCTAAAAAATGCTGATGAGCATCTGAGCCTTCAGCAAGTTGTAACCTTTTGCTGGTGGAGGGTCTTCCTCGACGTTGCTGGTGCTGACTGACCAGGGTGGTGGTTGCTGAGGTGGGGGCGGCTGCGACAGTTTCTTAAAATAAGACGACAGTGAAGTTTGCTGCATTGATAGACTCTTCCTTGCCTGAAAGATTTCTCTGTAGCATGTGATGCTGTCTGAAAGCATTTTACCCACAGTAGAATTTCTTTCAAAATTGGAGTCAGTCCTCAAACCCTGCAGCTGCTTTACCAACTAAGTTTACGGAACATTCTAAATCCTCTGTTGTCATTTCAACAGTGTTCACAGCACCTTCACCAGGAGTAGGTTCCATCTCAAGAAATCACTTTCTCTGCTCGTCCATAAGAAGCAACTCCTCATCCATTCGAGTTTATCCTGAGATTGCAGCAATTCAGTAGCACCTTCGGTCTCCACTCCTAACTCTAGTTCTCTTGCTGTTTCCCCCATATCTGCAGTGACTCCTCCACTGGAGGCTTGAACCTCTATAAGCCATCGATGAGGGTTGGAATCAACTTCCTCCAAACTCCTGTGAATGTTGGCATTTTGACCATCTCGCATGAATCAAAGGTGAATCCTTTCCAGAAGGTTTTCGATTTATTTTGCCCAGATCCATTGGAGGAATCACTGTCGATGGCAGCTCTAGCCTTATGAAATGTATTTCTTAAATAGTAAGACTTGAAAGTTGAAATCATTAATTGATCTGTGGGCCATAGAATGGGTGTTGTGTTAGGAGGCATGAAAACAATAATCTCCTTGTATGTCTCCACCACAGCTCTGGGGTGACCAAGGGCATGGTCAAGGAGCAGTAATATTTCTAAAGGACTCTTTTTTTCTTAGCAGTAGGTCTCAACAGTGGGCTTGAAATATTCAGCAAACCATGCTGTAAACAGATGGGCTGACATCCAGGCTTTGCTGTTCCATTTCTGGAGCACAGGCAGAGTGGATTTAGCGTCATTCTTAAGGGCCCTAGGACTTTCAGAATGGTGGATGAGCACTGGCTTCAACTTGAAGTCACGGCTGCATTAGCCCCTAACGAGAGA